>JAECUM010047222.1:0-26992 GCA_016617855.1 Megalonaias nervosa
CATACCTTTTACGATTTTCTGTTTCACGTTAATCTTTTATTTTATACGAATTGAATAAAATGTTCACCTCTTTACCTTTTTAAAGAATATCATTTAGTACCTAAAGTTTGTAATGTAATAAATTTGTAGTATGCGTATTGTTTATAGCTCTCCATTTTAAGAATTTCTTAGATTTTTGTGATTACTTGTTTGATTATGGGAAGTCGGTGCTGGTGATATAGTCCTCAGACCGAAATAATTAGCCAATTACTAGGGGCAAACGTCACGGAGAGAAGTGTTAGTGAGTTTCTATGATGCCCTGGCTTACTTTTGGTGACTCAGGCCAGAGCTGCATGAGTGTCCCTGTCGCTGAGTAGTCCCTGTTAAAATATAATCGTGTAAATTGCTTGTGCGACTCCAGGTGCAGTATTTATGATTGGAGACTAGTAAATTATACAATGGAATAAACGAGACGGGACTGTTCCGTCGTGGGCAGCACTGGATTCTGACGTTGTATCAATAAAGTAGGAGGAAATCTCTGACAACACGAAATCAACTTATCGGTACTACAAACTAACACAAGGAGTGCAAGCGTGACCCCAACCATCCGATCGATTCGACTTTTCTCACGCGACTTTTATCGCTTCGGAGTCGCCAAAAGACTGAAAAGCTACGCCTGATGGTATCCTGTAGAAAGACTTAGTGACCGTAATGGTGAAAATAAAGGATAATTCGCCTGATTAGATTCAGCTGATGGTCGTCCGAGAGTTATGCGTTGGTACGTTACTGTATTTTGAATGCATATGTGTTGTAGCTCTTCAGTCTTTTGGATATTCTGAAGCGATAAATGACGCGTGACAAAAGTCGAATCGAGCAGAGACGGGGGTCACTTTTGCACTCCTTGTGTTAATACGTAGTACCGATAAGGTGATTTCGTGTCGTCAAAGATTTCATCGTACTTCATTGATAAAACGTCCGACTCCTGTGTCGGCAGGCGCCGTTTATTGTTATTGTGTAGAGTTACAGACGAAATATTGCTTAAAATCATGATTTGACAAGCCTAAGGTGGCGTAGCAAAAATAGTTCCCTGTATTAGGTGCTTGATTTGTATAGTTTCACTGCGTGAAATACTGGCGGTACATTACGGAAAGTTAATCAGGAGGAACCATGCAGTTGTGATGTTGACAGGCACATGGGAAGTTGTGAGATCCGTATTAATTAGAGTAAAAGTATTTATAGACTGGACACGTTGGACTTTCCAGTTTACAACAGTAGTTGTATGGAAGTCTTTGGAATCAGAGGAAACATATAACTTCTAGCGGGATTCGCGCCAGGGTTTGACATTGTTCGGTCAAGGAACCCCTCTGGCTTCTTACAGTAATATTTCTTTATCTTCTTTAAGGCTCCACTTTAATCAGCACCATATAGCCGGTATTGTGCTGACGTGCTGTTCATTCCAACAACAACTTTATTATCTTATAGGTAGTGTACAGTTGTAAATGTACACGTTTATGGGTAGGTATTTATAGAAATATTTAACGCAATGAACTTTCGAGAAGAAAAAGTAAACATCTATGCATTTGACGTCAAGAATTTGAAGAGGCACACGAGGATACACAAGGAAGAACAACCATTCAAATATTAAATCTGTACTGCTTAAGGTTTCACGATTTTGCTAATTTGAAGGACTCACGGTACTAATTCAGTTCCCATAGTGAACCTATGAAAACACCATGATATTAAAAATTCAATAATAGGTAATACGTGCTCATGATCAAACCTATATTTATCTGTATAGACGAAACCTGGATGCCAGCTTCTGTGTAGAGAAAAGGGCATGAGCCGAGGCATTTTCTGGACCTACAGGTGTTTGAAACATATGCTTCCAATTCCGTACCAAAGAGTTAGATGCTAATTTCAGTAATGAGTGTCCCAAGCTCAAGCCTGTTAAAGGACTTAAATCCCATCAATAAAACAATGTCTATGTTTTTTTCTCAGTTACCAGTAGGATAAGCTCTCAATATATTCTTTTTCTGAAACAAATAACTGACATTATTAACCAATCCTAGCCAACCAAACCCATATATACTCTATTTTATCTTCATCCATTTCCAGTGTTCCCATTTTTCCAAACATTTAGTACCGTGTGTCCTGAAGAGGTACATGATGATACACAATTGAGAAAATCCATTCAAATGTGAAATATGTGATAAAAGATTCTAGTGATGATGGAAACATGAAGATGTACTTAAGGAGACAACCAGGTTAAAAACCATTCAAGTGTCAGTTATGTAGTAAAAAATAGAAATTTTTAAAAAGCAAATCATATTATGGTACCTACTGGAGAAAACACCATTAAAATGTGAAGTTTGTCATGAAAGATTTCTTGATAATTGTAGGCGCAATAGGCACACGAGAATACATACTAGAGAAAAATCATTTAATTATGGAGTTAAGAGAGCGACGGGTATAATAGTAATGCATACTTCTAAAATGTATATTTCAAGTACTTGTGTTTTCTTGAACACGACAATGAACTATATACACTGGGATACACATCCGAGTGGTATCATGTATTACTTGTTTTCTTCAATTCGTTTCTCTTTGCAATCACTTTTGAGAAATACCGTATTTTCAGGTATTCTATTGACTATCAATCCTGAGCCACACGTCATTTATACCTAGGTAAACGAAGTGTAATGTGTGTAATTTAATACGTCACAACTAATGCTTTTAGCCTGGAAAGTCAAATCATTCGTACACAGTGCACAGATCATTTTTATTATTGCTAGTATGTATTAATCTTATTCAAACTTACATAGCTCTCCTGTTTTATGGGACTGAAATCCCAAGTTGACATCAAATCAAATCTGTCTGGTGAACCTCGGGATATTACAGTCTGTATTACAAGAATTTATGTGTGAATACCAAATATGTATCAACAGTTACCTAGTTGTTGGTGGGGGGAGGGACATCACCAACTCCTATTTCCTGTTTGAGCTGAGCTTGTGATGTTATACCAGATGAGAAGCAAAAATACAACATTAAGTAAGTGTGTTTGACCTTTCATTTTTGACATTCATTCCACAACCATGCATAGTTATGTGCCAAATATTTCATCGGAAATGTAATCTCTTGAGTCAGGCTCTGCAGCTTCGAGTCTTTCTCATATTGTTCCATATCTGCTGCATGATTTCTTCATTTATGTTGATATCAACATCCCCGGTTGTGTCGTATAGCACTAATGCTACAGAATCGTCACTAGAAAAAACAGAAATTAAAAAACAATAAATACCAGAAAGGTGTAACAGAACTAAATTTTAAAAAATAGCTTGTTGCTGAAATATTGACAAATCAAATTCTTTAACTGACCACAATCTGACCATGACTATTAAACAGTATAGATCTTTCTTTGAATTTAAATATTGATTTCGTTGTAATACACATGCGTTGCGCTCAAGTAGTGAAAATTTAAACATTTCAACAAGCATGTGCACTGTTATTGTCTGTCCATCTTTGATCAAAGGTTTCGCAAAGGTTTCCTGGTATTATTCACACTGATGGTCATCTGGCGCAGACACCAAAATTGTCGATCATATTTTAGGTACTACTTTATCAAGTCACATAAAATAATTAGACTTTAGTTTAGTGCCATATGAAAACTATGAATGTGCATATCATGATAATTATACATAAAGGCAAAGATCTAAGTCAAATAGATGGCATAACACGATCAACATTTGCCAGAAAATATTAAAAATAAACGCCACTGAGCCACACCTTTTATATATGTAGCCTCCTACCATATTTGGTTCAAGAATTCCTTTCAAGGATAATATACAAAATTCATGTGGTGGAACATATGACTTGACACAACATAAAATTTGGTGCAAGCATGAAGAACCTATTCAAACATCCAACTATAAGGATACACCATGTTTAGATTGTTTTATGTGTGTCACTTGTCTACACATCCTTCATTTTGTTCCAAGTCCTACAGTTCCAGCATTAAATAGGACTAATAAAGTAGTAGATAAATCTGCCTAATACCAAACCATGACAGCATTAAATTATTAAGTCTGACGCACACCAAATCACTGTAACATTACAATTAGGTCAATTATACTAATACCAAATTACGTCAAAGTTAAAAGTATGTAATGGTATAGTATCGAACTAATACCAAATCACTCTAGCATTATAAATTAATAGGTAAATCAGACAAATACTAAATTACTTGATCATTAAACATAGTAAGTAAATGGAACTAATACCAATGACACCAACATTAAAAATAATAGGTAAATCGAACTAATATCAGAATACTCCAGCATTAAACTTAATAGGTTAATCTGACTCGTACCTAATTGTTGGGACTGCAACACGGGACTGTCCAAGCGCCATGGTCCTCAATACGGCAAGGGCTATAGGGTTCTGCGCTACGTGTCCAAGACCATGCAGTGATACATTAATTGCCTGTAAGATAAAAATTCTACAGATATAGTTTTCATTTTCCACAAACCCTTCCCATTTTATTTTTATATGTTTACATTTATGTTGGCGTATAGGGTCAGGGTCACTTGCCTATCATAAAGTTGGAATTCGCCAACACCATGCAATGTCTGCATAGGTAGATGCTTACTAGCCAGATTTTTACGCACAATTATGCAGGAAATGGCTAAAATAACTCCAAAAGTGAAAACAGGGCACTTAAAATCAAATTATTGTGCAAGATTAGGCCTTTGTTGTATAAACACGGCTTAAAAACTTAAATACAGATTTGAGGGATGTTATTGGAAAATTTCTGATGCAGACACTAAAATTACATTTTAAACATAGACATAAGCATTCTTCATATAATTCAGGTCTGGTCTCAGAATCCCTAATTTTGCACTGAAATCTTATTGGCAAAAAGTTGACAACAAACAGCTAATACAAACAAAGGAATAAAAATGCTCAAACGAAATAGTTTAACAAATTAAATATAATTAAGAATCATGCTATAAAAAAAATCATTTGTATGTAACTAGTGTTATAGTGACGGACACCTATATATGGTTCATACCTGGTATGGGAGTTTCCGGTTGATGGCTGCTTCTAACGGCCTTAGTAGTTCTGCTCTAAGGGTCTCTGTCTCCCCATGGTCAAGGAAGTAGCATATTATCTGTCAAATTCAAGCATAAAAGGGCTTATACTTGTTGCCTTATCAAGATGGAGAAAAATTACCTTAGAAATGTGTCCACACCACACGAATATCATACATCATTCAAGTCGTGAACAAAGTTCCAGGTAAACCAGATGTTAATTTGATGTTACGACCATATGAGATTAAACTAACAGAAAGAAAATGGTTAAAAATATAGAATCAAATGCAACAAATAATTTTTGCCCTAGAACACAAAATTAAAATTTAGAAAGAACTTACAGCATTATGAATTAATACCCAAACAAACATAAATGTTCTATCTAAATTACAAAAGTATAGAATATTCCGAATTAATTCTAAGGGTGTTTCAAATCAGTTCCAATACTGTATGCGCTGATGTGCCAGTAGTCTCGAATATGCTAATGTGCCAACAGTCTTGTTGTATGACAATGATATAATAAAAATGTCCTTGAAGAAATCACAACAATCTCAAACTAGTGAAAATATTGAGCACTTTGTAATTCCAGTGGATAATTTAAATAAATAAATCCTACAAAATAAAGACAGGGCACACCCATAAGACTTATTCCACTTTGGATGTTAAGATAGGAATATAGGGAAACTCAAGTAAGAGTTTCAAAAGGTTTTTAGTGGAAATTGCCGATTAATGTTCTAAGTCAAAGATGGGCCATGACTAAATACAATTGTGCTGGAAATCATGCCTGTCATCATAGGATATAAACAGAAAGCACCCATTAAATCGTTGCAGAGCCACTTACTTCTTTTATCTTATGATGACACAAAGTACAGTCGATGATTTTGACAATCATCATACAGCATTCCATCTAATCGTAGTTTTTAAACGCATTCACATCTTTGAATACTCATCTGAGTAAAGAAATTTGAACCAATGAGACAACATTGACCCTCTTACCCTACGCTTCTCAACCTCCTGTAACACGCTATCGCCTGTCGGTCTTAAATGTATACATACCTTTCTGTCCTCTATGGAGAGAACCTTCACCCGGTGAAAAAGTCCATCAATATGTGCCACACATATCATGCCCTCTGTAATCTGCTGTATCTTTACTTTCTTAAACTCCTCCTCCAGCATGCTTTCAAAGAGATCGAGCTGGTCCTGAATATGAAGAAACATTTAAGAATATCAACATTGTAACTAAGAAATGAGCTTACATTTCCAAACGTTAGCTAGTTATGCCTAATTTTCCTTTGATTAACTGATGATATTTTCTCAGAGTCCTTGACATTTCAACTTTCTCGTGTGCCCTTAGATACTCAATTCCCTGCCAGAAATTATGAATTAAATCAAATTTGACAAAAAACCAAATAGAGAATTTGTAACTTTTTAAACTTATTCCAGATTGGGAGGAGAGAGAAATGTTGATGATATAACATTCAATACATAAGCAACTATTTTTCTGAAATGAAAATTTGTACAGAAAAGACTTTACTGGATCGGGCTATCAAATTTCCATGATTTCTACTGCATATTCCTGTAGCCCCCTACTCAGCCGACAGTCCATGTCAGATATATAGTGCGTATCTTACTAGTATTTCTATGTGAAGTTTAGTCAAGCTAATTTATTTCAAAATATTGTTCATGTTTAAATTTGATTACATTTGACCTTAATTACTTCCAGGTTGATGGACCAATGTTGATCTACTTCTTGGAGATGGCCAACACAGGAGTAATACACATGGGTCACAGTGGCAAATCTGATTTTTATTATGTTCGGCGCCCCTACACGGACGCCCTCTTCAAGCATCACCAATGGATTATAGCCCCAAACCGTTACATATATTGTGTGCCGTCTTGCTAATAATATCTTTACAAATTTCGGTTAAAAATTAAAAATGCTATCGTAGTTGCAGCTTTTGTATATTTAACTTTTCACTTCCTTCCAAGGATTCACGGGGAGAAAAGCAAACATACACCAATTGCAGATCGTCACCACATCGAAAAAGTATGTACTAAGTTTGGAATTGCTGCAACATTAAACTTTCATTCAATTGTCCTACATGTAAACGTTCAGTTGATGATAATATTTTGAAGGCAAAACCACTTCAAACTTCTGGATCTTTCATACATGTCATGATAAGAGCTACTGCCGATTCAAAATAAATTCTTGAGGGGTGTAACTTTTATGGATTTTTGCGGTTGCTACAAGCGACAGATTTAAAGAACCAACAAACAATTTCTGTCAAAACTGTGACGCCTTATCAAATCCGTTCCTTTTAATCAATGTTATATATATAAGAAAGCCATCCATTTTAATATCTAATATTAAATGATTGAATGTTCAGATGAATGACAAAATCGAATATCTATTTAAACAAATTGAAACAAGGAAAGAGACAAATAATATTGAAAGAGAAATATACAGAGACAAAATGTCGCAAGTGCCTCTTTGTTATGCAAACTTACACTATATGCTTCTCCCACAAATCTTATGAAGACAAAATTTGTGCTTCCGTAGATGTTGGTAATGAAAACATCCCACGTTGCATCCTTTGGTAGAGTCAAGGGTTCTGAAGAAAGAAAATATATAAAGCTACAAATATTGATGACCATCACTGCATAGCATTTACTTTTGAAGTGCATTACGTTTTTATGTATTCATTTTTCTCTTTCTATAAATATGAGTTACTGGTTATTAAAAGTTTTCAACAGACATACAAGGTCGCCTGTATGCTGGCATATGCTTTGATGTTGCAATCATTATGCGTGCACTGTATAGAGAAAGCATAAATCATTAGACAATCCTCCTGTTTACCTCAGTGCGATAAAAAGCTACCGAAATAAACAATTATCCATTACAGTTGGTTATTGCCAGCACGTTCTATCTCTCTACATTGCAGTATGTTTGTGATTAACATCATTTGTATCCTTATTTCACTAGTTACTTTTAGTGCACATAATATTGTTCAAAATAAAACGTTTCTCTCTGAATATTCTTTATATTACAATGCACTGCAATCACATATTACAAGTGTCTATATTGCCACATGTAATCCAAAAGAAATCTAGTACAATGAATTAATGCGTCAAAATATTGTGTCATCTGTATTATAGCGCAACTTCCCTAAGCCGGCCGCTCTGTAACCTGGCATGCTCTGTACACTGGTTAAATTGTTACAGATTATAAATAATCATCAGGGCTACTAAAGAAATTCATTTACACATCAAAACTTTGAGATTTATTTTTATAGTGAAACTTCCAAATAACTGCCTCTGCGGACGAAGCACATTTCATGACACCAATAAAGTTTTCAAATATCACCCCTACCTCTTTTCATTGGATATCTTTATGAAAAAGTCAAATTGTTTTACCCAAATATGTTCATGTTTTACAGAAGTATATTGTTTGTTTGAAATGAAAACTGTCCATCCGAATTTTCTACATTTTTCAATCCACTACAATCTCGTGTAAATGGATCATTTAAAGCGATAGAAAATCATCGGTGATACTAACACATTTCATTAATTCAACAATATATAGTATATTTTCTATTATAATGATGCTTCCCAAATTAGTCCCTCTATATACTCTCACTAAAAAGTTAAACGAAGTCACATTTTTTGTACTGAAATCTATAAATAGCAACCATACCTTCCCACAATGGTCACCTCTACAAAGCAGACAACTTATGTTATCAGACATCTGGAAATTAGGTAAATTATGTGTACAGGTTATATCAGCATGCTTGAAGTCAGATTTATACCAACCTGGGTCAGGTGTGTCCATATCCTCCTCCACCTCCTCATTCTGCTGGAATAGTTCCATGTCATTCACTGGAGCCAGGTCCATGTTAAATCTAGACGTTTCTATATTGTAAATTATAAATAACACACTCTTTATTGCATATATAATATTTAATACAATTTTTAACGATGGCAATTTTTTTTCTTCTAAAAAATAGCAAATAAATACCATGTCATGAGAATAATAGATACGTTGTATATCACAGAATCGAAAGACCAAATTTCTCCAAATACATACATACATACATACATACAACACT
The DNA here is from genome assembly GCA_016617855.1 of Megalonaias nervosa. NCBI lineage: Eukaryota > Metazoa > Mollusca > Bivalvia > Unionida > Unionidae > Megalonaias > Megalonaias nervosa. The sequence continues at coordinate 9,170 of JAECUM010047222.1, forward strand.
GGTAACTTTTAATAATTAAACGTTCTTACGATGAACAATTTTTATGCTTACTGGCCCTCTCTCTGAGAAATATCTTGCCTGTGTGTTTTCCCGATAATAACATAATTGTGGTCTAGTAAATTGCAAGCTTCAGTATCAACACTTCCTTTTTGTATCAATAGGATCTCTAATGTCTGCACGATGTCTTTCACTGTATCAGCTTTAGTATCAGTTTCAAATCCATGATATTATTTGAGAAAAAAACCATAATTTATGTAAGCTAACAAGAAAATCGTAGCCGCAACCCACTTCCCAGCAATGAATACATTTGATGGAAAAAACAAAGTACCTTGTGAGAGCTTATTTCTACGGGAACACGCGTACTGTCTTCTGTGGAAAACCACATTGGCACAGTCATCAGGCCACGATCCTTATTTTAGATGAGTGTACTGTTACCATTCAGTAGTGGTGGTCGTCCGAATGTAAACAACAAACATATTATGTATATACGTTGATAAAAGTAGAATATGTAGATAGATATGACTGAAAAAATGTTAAAGCTACGTTAATAATCTAAATCACACACACAAACACACAGAGAAAATGTTGACACCAAAGCTTACAATTTGCTAGCTTTATCATCAATATACACCAAAATATTGGATAAATACGCAATAAACATACAACACGCTGACCCGACAAATACATTTTTGTTTACTTCATAAATCATACCGAAAACAAGTTTTAGGATTCCAAAGTAAACAAATTCACCAAAATTAATTTCAACTCTATAACTAAATTCCTTACCTGTATGAATGATACAATCCAAATCCAAGAATCGGGTTTCAGTGATACTTGTTTAGCGAGAGAGCCTATTTATATATACAAAAAAATGTCAAAATATAAGCTAACTTTGCAGTAACCAATCAATGAAATCGTTAAGTCTGAGAGACGTTGACATCTTTAGTTGGCATTTCTTGAATATGTTAGTTAAGCTAACTTCAGCTAATTGCGACAATCGTGGCTCGACACTAATCTGGGATCTGAATTCTTAACAAAAGGAATGAGTATATTTAATCCGTTAATTAGCGTATGTTCTTTGTTCATTTTCCTGACTGATCTTTGATAAGTCTAAGCTTATCTAAGATAAGCTCTAATGTTTTCAATTCTATACTCCTAAAAGGAAATAAATTAACGAAACGCCGGTAAAGCCCTTGGTAACTTATCGCTTACTAATATATTTATTTCACTTTAGCATCATAGGTTTATGTAAGATTTCATATTCAGGGTATTTACGAAATACTGTTCATATTAATCTTATTCAATATAAGTTTCTTTCATATTAATCTTATTCAATATAAGTTTCTTTCATATTAATCTTATTCAATATAAGTTTCTTTCATATTATCCTTATTCAGTATAAGTTTCTATTAGTATTTTATTTTGTAAAACCATAGTGTTTTTAGTGTACGACCATAATTCTAAAGAAAAATCATCTAGAGATTTTACAGAATAAAACCGCAAATTTAATAAATTTAAAAGAGCATAACTGCACAGTTATTGAATTTTTTAATTTTTCAACTGCACATTGCTTAGATCAAAAAGAGAACGAGTGGATAGTTATAATAGATTACAACATAAAACTGCATATTTCGTAGATTAGAAACTCATAAATTTCTTGCTCGCACACATGCAAACACTCACACACACACACGCACACACACAGACACAGACACACACGCACACACACACACATATATATATATATATATATATATATATATATATATATATATATATATATATAAGAGAGAGAGAGAGTGAATAGTGAGACGTAAAGAGAGACAGATAGATAGAGATAGACAGATAGATATATAGATAGATGAGTGTGTGTTATATTATAGTATGTAAATTAGTATGTACAGCTCTAGCTTCTCTTCATTATTATCACTTATTATTGGTGATTTATTATGTAGTGTTGTATTAAATGGAAAATGTTTCTACCAATTATAACAAATTTTTGCTATGCGTGGTTGGGATTTTATGTTTTACCTTTATCCTTTATTTTATACACCTTGTACAAAAATTGTCGCGTCTTTCCCTTTAACAGCATTTCATTTAATACCTAATGCTTTTAATGTTTTATTGTTTGGAAGCCTTTATCTTCCAACATTTCTTTTATTTCTGCTTACACTTTAATCAGCACCATATAGCCAGCATTGTGCTGACATGCTATTAATTCCTACAGCTAGTATTACTACTACTTTCTTTTTGTTATAGGTGGTAAATGTAGGTATTTCTCTATTTATACGTATGTATATGTATGTATGTTTACGGACATGAACGTTTATGTGCGTGTACGTGCATGTATTGGACACGCCTGATTAGTAATAGCCAGGATAACAATCTCCATTTCCACTGTAGAAGGATTTGACATATTGCAAGGTCTTTAGTTTCAATAATAGCTTTTTCTATCGCCATTCGACTGTTGCGAGAAAGTAATAATTACGAAATTACGAAGACAGTTCCTATAAGGAGTGCAAGAAAAAGCTTTTATAGATTTATTGTAAAATGTCCAAGAAAAAGGATCGTAATGTCCCTATGATTTTTCTGCAACTATTTATTTAAAACAAAATTAACTTCTGCTTACCATTAAGATTCCTTGAAAAGTATAACATCAGAATGAACCGTTCAAATAAAGTTTGGAAAATAACTTCGACCACTGAGTCCATATGGTTTTTCAGTTTCTAGAATACAAACTATCGTGGAGAAAAAGCAAACATGTATCATTTGACGTCAGCAATTTTAACTAGAAATCTCAAAATGCGACCAGACTGCCACAATTCATACGAATGCTGTATTATGCAGGGAGTATTACCGTTTGTCATGTCCATTATACCAGATGTATTTGAAAAGTTCTGAATTTTTGTAAAAAGAAGCTTCTAATGGCAAACTTTCACAGAAGCAACAATATTTGTACGATGTCCTACATTAAAACGTTCAATATTAGTAACGTTTCATTAACATGATTATGACTAGGAGAGTCCATCAAAATGATACAGAGTTTAATAAAACACTATGACAATGATTTTCGCCCATTATTTTATTTTTCTGTACAGCATTTTAAAAATGGCATACATTCAAAAGGTGGGACAAAAGTAGATTTGAAGTATTAGGGATGTAAATATCGTACTGACACTTCTACTCAATTATAGTCTTCTAGACTGGCGATACAATGAGTTGGAACAATTTTACAGTCTGCAGGCAACAATTTAAGTAATAAACTTTTTTTTAAATTTGTACTGAATGGATGTTTTCCGCAATCGATAAGGCCTTTAGTTTTTGCTATCGAATCAGTAGACTGTGTCACATTTATTAGAGAAATGTTTCCGACGTTGGACAACTCTAACTAACCTATATTTGTTTAGGACATAATTAATGCAGTTCGTTTTTATAATCATCTTTGATTGCTTTGTACTAAATCGTGTGATGATTATTCGTCCATTATCGACTCCCTTTAAACTGTCTAGAATATGTCTAGTCTGTTTTGTAAATGAGTATTTATTGTATGGTAAGCACTAAACAAATACTTCTGTAATAAGAGCTGCTGTAGCAACTATGGTTAAAATCGAAAATAAATTAACAAAAAAGATTACATATTTATTTCTTAGGCTTTTGTCCCATGATTCTTCCTTCCTTCTTATTTTCAGTTGACAGTTTGAAATTTGTCAAACAAGCTTTACATTCTTGACATAGATAATCTAAACGTGAATCACCAAAATCCAGTGACATAAATGATATTATCTGACGTCATGTAATCCTCTTCCAGTAGATTCTCTAAGCTGTCTATGTTGCCGATTGGAATAAATTTGCTAAGCAATTATGTCAGTTGTCCATGCAAACATCCAACAATAATTTGGACAGTATAGCTCCTTGCATTTGCACATATCTCATGTCTTTTGGAATTTGTTTTCTTCTCCAACTTACTTTCTGAACTTTATACAGCCTCTTAAGATACTAAGATTTTCAACTTTGTTATAACTACTGTAATTCTTTTACTGTTCTATTGGGAGGACGGGGGGGATGACCCGTGCGCCATTGGTTTTGGGACGCCAAAACCCCGGGCGCCGGAGGACTTGGGGCGCCAAGACCCGTTCGGGCCATCCTTGTCGCCCTGGGAGCCATTTACCCTCAGGAGGCCACTGCATATACTTATAATCCCTGACAAGCAGCCATACAAAATCTAACGATAAACACAATATAGGACACACGGTACTAATTGTATGAAAAATGGGAAGCAGCCTGGAAATGGATGAAGATAAAATAGAGCATAAGTGGGTTTGGTTGGCCAGGATTGGTTGATAATGAAAGTTATTTTGTTGGAAAAGAAACTTTTGAGAGCTTATCCTAGTTGTAACTGAAAAATTAGAGACATTGTTTTATTGAAGGAATTTCAGTCCTTTATAACAGTCCTGAGTTTGGAGCACTCATTACTGACATTAGCATCCGACTCTTTGGTGCGGAATTGGAAGCACATGTTTCAAACACATGTTGCTCCAGACAATGCCTCGGCTGATAGATTTTTCTATACATAGAAGCTGTCATCCGGGTTTCCATCTATACTGATAAATATAGGTTTGATCATGAGCACTCAGAAATTTAAAGTTGTTGAATTTTTAATATCATGGTGTTTACATAGGTTTACTATGGGAATTGAATTAGTTTCGTGCGGCCTACAGCGATGTAATTGGTCTAAAAGGCCCATTACTCTTCCATGATTTATAAATTGTTAAAATCCATATTATCTCTCTTTCGTTCACACGTATTGCCTAATCAGTGACTAAATAGGATGAAATAGCCAGGCCGCAGTTATTGGCTGTTGATTATTATAATCACAAAATAAACTAAAATGAAAGCAGTTAATACGATATTGACTGCTCTTTACAGCAACCTTTAAAATGAAATAGAGTATACATTTCGCTGCAGTACAGTAAGACGCATATGAAATAAATAAGTAAATAACAAATAAAGTTAACCCATTTCATTCTTTATGTTTTGTTGTAAAAATGAAGTTTATTACAAACCTTTATAATAAGCACTTTCATGGCGGCGCTTTATTTAACTCTCGTAATAGCTAAAATCCCGCTTTTATGTCATTTTAAAACTTGAAAAACAGAGGTAGTCTCATTTTTAGAGGATGTGGGTTGACACCGGATGTAAATACAAAGCTGATGCTTTGTGTTAGTTTTGCATTTGAAAATCAAACTACTATGCAAAACATTGATACACATCTATGCGTACGTATTCCTTTGCACGTTTTTTTTTTTTTCTCCTATAACATGCCATTTGTTAACATTTTAGAGGTAGCAAGTAGAAAGGCGTCCACGTTCTAGGAATAGTATGTTATCTCAAGATTCTATGGATATAAACAGGTTCGTCCATGAGGTACTCAGAGCATGCATGTTCCAAATGTCAGCCTTCAAAATAGTTCTTGACTCATTGACAACACAGATTTTTAAATAAGTCTTTTACCTTCAATAGCTGATTCAATAATGAATATCATATCGGTCATTTAAACTTTTAAATGAGGTTTAGAAGAAAACATTCTGGCCATACCTTTTACGATTTTCTGTTTCACGTTAATCTTTTATTTTATACGAATTGAATAAAATGTTCACCTCTTTACCTTTTTAAAGAATATCATTTAGTACCTAAAGTTTGTAATGTAATAAATTTGTAGTATGCGTATTGTTTATAGCTCTCCATTTTAAGAATTTCTTAGATTTTTGTGATTACTTGTTTGATTATGGGAAGTCGGTGCTGGTGATATAGTCCTCAGACCGAAATAATTAGCCAATTACTAGGGGCAAACGTCACGGAGAGAAGTGTTAGTGAGTTTCTATGATGCCCTGGCTTACTTTTGGTGACTCAGGCCAGAGCTGCATGAGTGTCCCTGTCGCTGAGTAGTCCCTGTTAAAATATAATCGTGTAAATTGCTTGTGCGACTCCAGGTGCAGTATTTATGATTGGAGACTAGTAAATTATACAATGGAATAAACGAGACGGGACTGTTCCGTCGTGGGCAGCACTGGATTCTGACGTTGTATCAATAAAGTAGGAGGAAATCTCTGACAACACGAAATCAACTTATCGGTACTACAAACTAACACAAGGAGTGCAAGCGTGACCCCAACCATCCGATCGATTCGACTTTTCTCACGCGACTTTTATCGCTTCGGAGTCGCCAAAAGACTGAAAAGCTACGCCTGATGGTATCCTGTAGAAAGACTTAGTGACCGTAATGGTGAAAATAAAGGATAATTCGCCTGATTAGATTCAGCTGATGGTCGTCCGAGAGTTATGCGTTGGTACGTTACTGTATTTTGAATGCATATGTGTTGTAGCTCTTCAGTCTTTTGGATATTCTGAAGCGATAAATGACGCGTGACAAAAGTCGAATCGAGCAGAGACGGGGGTCACTTTTGCACTCCTTGTGTTAATACGTAGTACCGATAAGGTGATTTCGTGTCGTCAAAGATTTCATCGTACTTCATTGATAAAACGTCCGACTCCTGTGTCGGCAGGCGCCGTTTATTGTTATTGTGTAGAGTTACAGACGAAATATTGCTTAAAATCATGATTTGACAAGCCTAAGGTGGCGTAGCAAAAATAGTTCCCTGTATTAGGTGCTTGATTTGTATAGTTTCACTGCGTGAAATACTGGCGGTACATTACGGAAAGTTAATCAGGAGGAACCATGCAGTTGTGATGTTGACAGGCACATGGGAAGTTGTGAGATCCGTATTAATTAGAGTAAAAGTATTTATAGACTGGACACGTTGGACTTTCCAGTTTACAACAGTAGTTGTATGGAAGTCTTTGGAATCAGAGGAAACATATAACTTCTAGCGGGATTCGCGCCAGGGTTTGACATTGTTCGGTCAAGGAACCCCTCTGGCTTCTTACAGTAATATTTCTTTATCTTCTTTAAGGCTCCACTTTAATCAGCACCATATAGCCGGTATTGTGCTGACGTGCTGTTCATTCCAACAACAACTTTATTATCTTATAGGTAGTGTACAGTTGTAAATGTACACGTTTATGGGTAGGTATTTATAGAAATATTTAACGCAATGAACTTTCGAGAAGAAAAAGTAAACATCTATGCATTTGACGTCAAGAATTTGAAGAGGCACACGAGGATACACAAGGAAGAACAACCATTCAAATATTAAATCTGTACTGCTTAAGGTTTCACGATTTTGCTAATTTGAAGGACTCACGGTACTAATTCAGTTCCCATAGTGAACCTATGAAAACACCATGATATTAAAAATTCAATAATAGGTAATACGTGCTCATGATCAAACCTATATTTATCTGTATAGACGAAACCTGGATGCCAGCTTCTGTGTAGAGAAAAGGGCATGAGCCGAGGCATTTTCTGGACCTACAGGTGTTTGAAACATATGCTTCCAATTCCGTACCAAAGAGTTAGATGCTAATTTCAGTAATGAGTGTCCCAAACTCAAGCCTGTTAAAGGACTTAAATCCCATCAATAAAACAATGTCTATGTTTTTTTCTCAGTTACCAGTAGGATAAGCTCTCAATATATACTTTTTCTGAAACAAATAACTGACATTATTAACCAATCCTAGCCAACCAAACCCATATATACTCTATTTTATTTTCATCCATTTCCAGTGTTCCCATTTTTCCAAACATTTAGTACCGTGTGTCCTGAAGAGGCACATGATGATACACAATTGAGAAAATCCATTCAAATGTGAAATGTGTGATAAAAGATTCTAGTGATGATGGAAACAGGAAGATGTACTTAAGGAGACAACCAGGTTAAAAACCATTCAAGTGTCAGTTATGTAGTAAAAAATAGAAATTTTTAAAAAGCAAATCATATTATGGTACCTACTGGAGAAAACACCATTAAAATGTGAAGTTTGTCATGAAAGATTTCTTGATAATTGTAGGCGCAATAGGCACACGAGAATACATACTAGAGAAAAATCATTTAATTATGGAGTTAAGAGAGCGACGGGTATAATAGTAATGCATACTTCTAAAATGTATATTTCAAATACTTGTGTTTTCTTGAACACGACAATGAACTATATACACTGGGATACACATCCGAGTGGTATCATGTATTACTTGTTTTCTTCAATTCGTTTCTCTTTGCAATCACTTTTGAGAAATACCGTATTTTCAGGTATTCTATTGGCTATCAATCCTGAGCCACACGTCATTTATACCTAGGTAAACGAAGTGTAATGTGTGTAATTTAATATGTCACAACTAATGCTTTTAGCCTGGAATGTCAAATCATTCGTACACAGTGCACAGATCATTTTTATTATTGCTAGTATGTATTAATCTTATTCAAACTTACATAGCTCTCCTGTTTTATGGGACTGAAATCCCAAGTTGACATCAAATCAAATCTGTCTGGTGAACCTCGGGATATTACAGTCTGTATTACAAGAATTTATGTGTGAATACCAAATATGTATCAACAGTTACCTAGTTGTTGGTGGGGGGAGGGACATCACCAACTCCTATTTCCTGTTTGAGCTGAGCTTGTGATGTTATACCAGATGAGAAGCAAAAATACAACATTAAGTAAGTGTGTTTGACCTTTTATTTTTGACATTCATTCCACAACCATGCATAGTTATGTGCCAAATATTTCATCGGAAATGTAATCTCTTGAGTCAGGCTCTACAGCTTCGAGTCTTTCTCATATTGTTCCATATCTGCTGCATGATTTCTTCATTTATGTTGATATCAACATCCCCGGTTGTGTCGTATAGCACTAATGCTACAGAATCGTCACTAGAAAAAACAGAAATTAAAAAACAATAAATACCAGAAAGGTGTAACAGAACTAAATTTTAAAAATAGCTTGTTGCTGAAATATTGACAAATCAAATTCTTTAACTGACCACAATCTGACCATGACCATTAAACAGAATAGATCTTTCTTTGAATTTAAATATTGATTTCGTTGTAATACACATGCGTTGCGCTCAAGTAGTGAAAATTTAAACATTTCAACAAGCATGTGCACAGTTATTGTCTGTCCATCTTTGATCAAAGGTTTCGCAAAGGTTTCCTGGTATTATTCACACTGATGGTCATCTGGCGCAGACACCAAAATTGTCGATCATATTTTAGGTACTACTTTATCAAGTCACATAAAATAATTAGACTTTAGTTTAGTGCCATATGAAAACTATGAATGTGCATATCATGATAATTATACATAAAGGCAAAGATCTAAGTCAAATAGATGGCATAACACGATCAACATTTGCCAGAAAATATTAAAAATAAACGCCACTGAGCCACACCTTTTATATATGTAGCCTCCTACCATATTTAGTTCAAGAATTCCTTTCAAGGATAATATACAAAATTCATGTGGTGGAACATATGACTTGACACAACATAAAATTTGGTGCAAGCATGAAGAACCTATTCAAACATCCAACTATAAGGATACACCATGTTTAGATTGTTTTATGTGTGTCACTTGTCTACACATCCTTCATTTTGTTCCAAGTCCTACAGTTCCAGCATTAAATAGGACTAATAAAGTAGTAGATAAATCTGCCTAATACCAAACCATGACAGCATTAAATTATTAAGTCTGACGCACACCAAATCACTGTAACATTACAATTAGGTCAATTATACTAATACCAAATTACGTCAAAGTTAAAAGTATGTAATGGTATAGTATCGAACTAATACCAAATCACTCTAGCATTATAAATTAATAGGTAAATCAGACAAATACTAAATTACTTGATCATTAAACATAGTAAGTAAATGGAACTAATACCAATGACACCAACATTAAAAATAATAGGTAAATCGAACTAATATCAGAATACTCCAGCATTAAACTTAATAGGTTAATCTGACTCGTACCTAATTGTTGGGACTGCAACACGGGACTGTCCAAGCGCCATGGTCCTCAATACGGCAAGGGCTATAGGGTTCTGCGCTACGTGTCCAAGACCATGCAGTGATACATTAATTGCCTGTAAGATAAAAATTCTACAGATATAGTTTTCATTTTCCACAAACCCTTCCCATTTTATTTTTATATGTTTACATTTATGTTGGCGTATAGGGTCAGGGTCACTTGCTTATCATAAAGTTGGAATTCGCCAACACCATGCAATGTCTGCATAGGTAGATGCTTACTAGCCAGATTTTTACGCACAATTATGCAGGAAATGGCTAAAATAACTCCAAAAGTGAAAACAGGGCACTTAAAATCAAATTATTGTGCAAGATTAGGCCTTTGTTGTATAAACACGGCTTAAAAACTTAAATACAGATTTGAGGGATGTTATTGGAAAATTTCTGATGCAGACACTAAAATTACATTTTAAACATAGACATAAGCATTCTTCATATAATTCAGGTCTGGTCTCAGAATCCCTAATTTTGCACTGAAATCTTATTGGCAAAAAGTTGACAACAAACAGCTAATACAAACAAAGGAATAAAAATGCTCAAACGAAATAGTTTAACAAATTAAATATAATTAAGAATCATGCTATAAAAAAAATCATTTGTATGTAACTAGTGTTATAGTGACGGACACCTATATATGGTTCATACCTGGTATGGGAGTTTCCGGTTGATGGCTGCTTCTAACGGCCTTAGTAGTTCTGCTCTAAGGGTCTCTGTCTCCCCATGGTCAAGGAAGTAGCATATTATCTGTCAAATTCAAGCATAAAAGGGCTTATACTTGTTGCCTTATCAAGATGGAGAAAAATTACCTTAGAAATGTGTCCACACCACACGAATATCATACATCATTCAAGTCGTGAACAAAGTTCCAGGTAAACCAGATGTTAATTTGATGTTACGACCATATGAGATTAAACTAACAGAAAGAAAATGGTTAAAAATATAGAATCAAATGCAACAAATAATTTTTGCCCTAGAACACAAAATTAAAATTTAGAAAGAACTTACAGCATTATGAATTAATACCCAAACAAACATAAATGTTCTATCTAAATTACAAAAGTATAGAATATTCCGAATTAATTCTAAGGGTGTTTCAAATCAGTTCCAATACTGTATGCGCTGATGTGCCAGTAGTCTCGAATATGCTAATGTGCCAACAGTCTTGTTGTATGACAATGATATAATAAAAATGTCCTTGAAGAAATCACAACAATCTCAAACTAGTGAAAATATTGAGCACTTTGTAATTCCAGTGGATAATTTAAATAAATAAATCCTACAAAATAAAGACAGGACACACCCATAAGACTTATTCCACTTTGGATGTTAAGATAGCAATATAGGGAAACTCAAGTAAGAGTTTCAAAAGGTTTTTAGTGGAAATTGCCGATTAATGTTCTAAGTCAAAGATGGGCCATGACTAAATACAATTGTGCTGGAAATCATGCCTGTCATCATAGGATATAAACAGAAAGCACCCATTAAATCGTTGCAGAGCCACTTACTTCTTTTATCTTATGATGACACAAAGTACAGTCGATGATTTGACAATCATCATACAGGACACGAAGCATTCCATCTAATCGTAGTTTTTAAACGCATTCACATCTTTGAATACTCATCTGAGTAAAGAAATTTGAACCAATGAGACAACATTGACCCTCTTACCCTACGCTTCTCAACCTCCTGTAACACGCTATCGCCTGTCGGTCTTAAATGTATACATACCTTTCTGTCCTCTATGGAGAGAACCTTCACCCGGTGAAAAAGTCCATCAATATGTGCCACACATATCATGCCCTCTGTAATCTGCTGTATCTTTACTTTCTTAAACTCCTCCTCCAGCATGCTTTCAAAGAGATCGAGCTGGTCCTGAATATGAAGAAACATTTAAGAATATCAACATTGTAACTAAGAAATGAGCTTACATTTCCAAACGTTAGCTAGTTATGCCTAATTTTCCTTTGATTAACTGATGATATTTTCTCAGAGTCCTTGACATTTCAACTTTCTCGTGTGCCCTTAGATACTCAATTCCCTGCCAGAAATTATGAATTAAATCAAATTTGACAAAAAACCAAATAGAGAATTTGTAACTTTTTAAACTTATTCCAGATTGGGAGGAGAGAGAAATGTTGATGATATAACATTCAATACATAAGCAACTATTTTTCTGAAATGAAAATTTGTACAGAAAAGACTTTACTGGATCGGGCTATCAAATTTCCATGATTTCTACTGCATATTCCTGTAGCCCCCTACTCAGCCGACAGTCCATGTCAGATATATAGTGCGTATCTTACTATTATTTCTATGTGAAGTTTAGTCAAGCTAATTTATTTCAAAATATTGTTCATGTTTAAATTTGATTACATTTGACCTTAATTACTTCCAGGTTGATGGACCAATGTTGATCTACTTCTTGGAGATGGCCAACACAGGAGTAATACACATGGGTCACAGTGGCAAATCTGATTTTTATTATGTTCGGCGTCCCTACACGGACGCCCTCTTCAAGCATCACCAATGGATTATAGCCCCAAACCGTTACATATATTGTGTGCCGTCTTGCTAATAATATCTTTACAAATTTCGGTTAAAAATTAAAAATGCTATCGTAGTTGCAGCTTTTGTATATTTAACTTTTCACTTCCTTCCAAGGATTCACGGGGAGAAAAGCAAACATACACCAATTGCAGATCGTCACCACATCGAAAAAGTATGTACTAAGTTTGGAATTGCTGCAACATTAAACTTTCATTCAATTGTCCTACATGTAAACGTTCAGTTGATGATAATATTTTGAAGGCAAAACCACTTCAAACTTCTGGATCTTTCATACATGTCATGATAAGAGCTACTGCCGATTCAAAATAAATTCTTGAGGGGTGTAACTTTTATGGATTTTTGCGGTTGCTACAAGCGACAGATTTAAAGAACCAGCCAACAGTTTCTGTGAAAACTGTGACGCCTTATCAAATCCGTGACTTTAGGTAATGTTATATATATATATATATATATATATATATATATATATATATATATATATATAAGAAAGCCATCCATTTTAATATCTAATATTAAATGATTGAATGTTCAGATGAATGACAAAATCGAATATCTATTTAAACAAATTGAAACAAGGAAAGAGACAAATAATATTGAAAGAGAAATATACAGAGACAAAATGTCGCAAGTGCCTCTTTGTTATGCAAACTTACACTATATGCTTCTCCCACAAATCTTATGAAGACAAAATTTGTGCTTCCGTAGATGTTGGTAATGAAAACATCCCACGTTGCATCCTTTGGTAGAGTCAAGGGTTCTGAAGAAAGAAAATATATAAAGCTACAAATATTGATGACCATCACTGCATAGCATTTACTTTTGAAGTGCATTACGTTTTTATGTATTCATTTTTCTCTTTCTATAAATATGAGTTACTGGTTATTAAAAGTTTTCAACAGACATACAAGGTCGCCTGTATGCTGGCATATGCTTTGATGTTGCAATCATTATGCGTGCACTGTATAGAGAAAGCATAAATCATTAGACAATCCTCCTGTTTACCTCAGTGCGATTAAAAGCTACCGAAATAAGCAATTATCCATTACAGTTGGTTATTGCCAGCACGTTCTATCTCTCTACATTGCAGTATGTTTGTGATTAACATCATTTGTATCCTTATTTCACTAGTTACTTTTAGTGCACATAATATTGTTCAAAATAAAACGTTTCTCTCTGAATATTCTTTATATTACAATGCACTGCAATCACATATTACAAGTGTCTATATTGCCACATGTAATCCAAAAGAAATCTAGTACAATGAATTAATGCGTCAAAATATTGTGTCATCTGTATTATAGCGCAACTTCCCTAAGCCGGCCGCTCTGTAACCTGGCATGCTCTGTACACTGGTTAAATTGTTACAGATTATAAATAATCATCAGGGCTACTAAAGAAATTCATTTACACATCAAAACTTTGAGATTTATTTTTCTAGTGAAACTTCCAAATAACTGCCTCTGCGGACGAAGCACATTTCATGACACCAATAAAGTTTTCAAATATCACCCCTACCTCTTTTCATTGGATATCTTTATGAAAAAGTCAAATTGTTTTACCCAAATATGTTCGTGTTTACAGAAGTATATTGTTTGTTTGAAATGAAAACTGTCCATCCGAATTTTCTACATTTTTCAATCCACTACAATCTCGTGTAAATGGATCATTTAAAGCGATAGAAAATCATCGGTGATGCTAACACATTTCATTAATTCAACAATATATAGTATATTTTCTATTATAATGATGCTTCCCAAATTAGTCCCTCTATATACTCTCACTAAAAAGTTAAACGAAGTCACATTTTTTGTACTGAAATCTATAAATAGCAACCATACCTTCCCACAATGGTCACCTCTACAAAGCAGACAACTTATGTTATCAGACATCTGGAAATTAGGTAAATTATGTGTACAGGTTATATCAGCATGCTTGAAGTCAGATTTATACCAACCTGGGTCAGGTGTGTCCATATCCTCCTCCACCTCCTCATTCTGCTGGAATAGTTCCATGTCATTCACTGGAGCCAGGTCCATGTTAAATCTAGACGTTTCTATATTGTAAATTATAAATAACACACTCTTTATTGCATATATAATATTTAATACAATTTTTAACGATGGCAATTTTTTTTCTTCTAAAAAATAGCAAATAAATACCATGTCATGAGAATAATAGATACGTTGTATATCACAGAATCGAAAGACCAAATTTCTCCAAATACATACATACATACATACATACAACACTGGTAACTTTTAATAATTAAACGTTCTTACGATGAACAATTTTTATGCTTACTGGCCCTCTCTCTGAGAAATATCTTGCCTGTGTGTTTTCCCGATAATAACATAATTGTGGTCTAGTAAATTGCAAGCTTCAGTATCAACACTTCCTTTTTGTATCAATAGGATCTCTAATGTCTGCACGATGTCTTTCACTGTATCAGCTTTAGTATCAGTTTCAAATCCATGATATTATTTGAGAAAAAAACCATAATTTATGTAAGCTAACAAGAAAATCGTAGCCGCAACCCACTTCCCAGCAATGAATACATTTGATGGAAAAAACAAAGTAACTTGTGAGAGCTTATTTCTACGGGAACACGCGTACTGTCTTCTGTGGAAAACCACATTGGCACAGTCATCAGGCCACGATCCGTATTTTAGATGAGTGTACTGTTACCATTCAGTAGTGATGGTCGTCCGAATGTAAACAACAAACATATTATGTATATACGTTGATGAAAGTAGAATATGTAGATAGATATGACTGAAAAAATGTTAAAGCTACGTTAATAATCTAAATCACACACACAAACACACAGAGAAAATGTTGACACCAAAGCTTACAATTTGCTAGTTTTATCATCAATATACACCAAAATATTGGATAAATACGCAATAAACATACAACACGCTGACCCGACAAATACATTTTTGTTTACTTCATAAATCATACCGAAAACAAGTTTTAGGATTCCAAAGTAAACAAATTCACCAAAATTAATTTCAACTCTATAACTAAATTCCTTACCTGTATGAATGATACAATCCAAATCCAAGAATCGGGTTTCAGTGATACTTGTTTAGCGAGAGAGCCTATTTATATATACAAAAAAATGTCAAAATATAAGCTAACTTTGCAGTAACCAATCAATGAAATCGTTAAGTCTGAGAGACGTTGACATCTTTAGTTGGCATTTCTTGAATATGTTAGTTAAGCTAACTTCAGCTAATTGCGACAATCGTGGCTCGACACTAATCTGGGATCTGAATTCTTAACAAAAGGAATGAGTATATTTAATCCGTTAATTAGCGTATGTTCTTTGTTCATTTTCCTGACTGATCTTTGATAAGTCTAAGCTTATCTAAGATAAGCTCTAATGTTTTCAATTCTATACTCCTAAAAGGAAATAAATTAACGAAACGCCGGTAAAGCCCTTGGTAACTTATCGCTTACTAATATATTTATTTCACTTTAGCATCATAGGTTTATGTAAGATTTCATATTCAGGGTATTTACGAAATACTGTTCATATTAATCTTATTCAATATAAGTTTCTTTCATATTAATCTTATTCAATATAAGTTTCTTTCATATTAATCTTATTCAATATAAGTTTCTTTCATATTATCCTTATTCAGTATAAGTTTCTATTAGTATTTTATTTTGTAAAAACATAGTGTTTTTAGTGTACGACCATAATTCTAAAGAAAAATCATCTAGAGATTTTACAGAATAAAACCGCAAATTTAATAAATTTAAAAGAGCATAACTGCACAGTTATTGAATTTTTTAATTTTTCAACTGCACATTGCTTAGATCAAAAAGAGAACGAGTGGATAGTTATAATAGATTACAACATAAAACTGCATATTTCGTAGATTAGAAACTCATAAATTTCTTGCTCGCACACATGCAAACACTCACACACACACACGCACACACACAGACACAGACACACACGCACACACACACACATATATATATATATATATATATATAAGAGAGAGAGAGTGAATAGTGAGACGTAAAGAGAGACAGATAGATGGAGATAGACAGATAGATATATAGATAGATGAGTGTGTGTTATATTACAGTATGTAAATTAGTATGTACAGCTCTAGCTTCTCTTCATTATTATCATTTATTATTGGTGATTTATTATGTAGTGTTGTATTAAATGGAAAATGTTTCTACCAATTATAACAAATTTTTGCTATGCGTGGTTGGGATTTTATGTTTTACCTTTATCCTTTATTTTATACACCTTGTACAAAAATTGTCGCGTCTTTCCCTTTAACAGCATTTCATTTAATACCTAATGCTTTTAATGTTTTATTGTTTGGAAGCCTTTATCTTCCAACATTTCTTTTATTTCTGCTTACACTTTAATCAGCACCATATAGCCAGCATTGTGCTGACATGCTATTAATTCCTACAGCTAGTATTACTACTACTTTCTTTTTGTTATAGGTGGTAAATGTAGGTATTTCTCTATTTATACGTATGTATATGTATGTATGTTTACGGACATGAACGTTTATGTGCGTGTACGTGCATGTATTGGACACGCCTGATTAGTAATAGCCAGGATAACAATCTCCATTTCCACTGTAGAAGGATTTGACATATTGCAAGGTCTTTAGTTTCAATAATAGCTTTTTCTATCGCCATTCGACTGTTGCGAGAAAGTAATAATTACGAAATTACGAAGACAGTTCCTATAAGGAGTGCAAGAAAAAGCTTTTATAGATTTATTGTAAAATGTCCAAGAAAAAGGATCGTAATGTCCCTATGATTTTTCTGCAACTATTTATTTAAAACAAAATTAACTTCTGCTTACCATTAAGATTCCTTGAAAAGTATAACATCAGAATGAACCGTTCAAATAAAGTTTGGAAAATAACTTCGACCACTGAGTCCATATGGTTTTTCAGTTTCTAGAATACAAACTATCGTGGAGAAAAAGCAAACATGTATCATTTGACGTCAGCAATTTTAACTAGAAATCTCAAAATGCGACCAGACTGCCACAATTCATACGAATGCTGTATTATGCAGGGAGTATTACCGTTTGTCATGTCCATTATACCAGATGTATTTGAAAAGTTCTGAATTTTTGTAAAAAGAAGCTTCTAATGGCAAACTTTCACAGAAGCAACAATATTTGTACGATGTCCTACATTAAAACGTTCAATATTAGTAACGTTTCATTAACATGATTATGACTAGGAGAGTCCATCAAAATGATACAGAGTTTA
>JAECUM010047223.1:0-22592 GCA_016617855.1 Megalonaias nervosa
AGAAAAAAAAACATACGCAAGCACACATACATGTAGGACTCAATCTCTTATTTGATGCTCAGTTTACATAGACATATATAACTATACAGTGTAAAAATGACGTAGACTTTGTGATGTTTTGGTCTTTTGTTCCTGTATACCATCAAATCAGACCCCAAAGAAATATAAGTTTTTTAGCCTTTAGCTTATATTACAAACACGTTATACTCTATAACACGATGCTATTAAAAATGTATTGGAATTAAAGCTCATCATTCTTAATTACTGGTGGAATAATGAGTCCCACTGTTCCCATATCATCATAAATGTTTCTTTCTTTTCAGATTTGATAACAATATATTGTTTTAAATTATAGTGTTTTTTAAGGAAATCCCCTTCATTTTATATACATAGTTGTAGTATTTGTCTATAAGAAAGCAAAATAGAAATGTTGTTTATATATTCAATCTCTACTTGTATCTCTCAATACAATTACCATTTGGCACAATATCTATGTTTACTTTATTCCGAATCCAGTAAGACAAATTCCACAGCCTAATTATTACATTACATTACCATATTTTTTCCATGAAATTACTAAAAAATAGACATTTATCAGTATCATACAATTTTATTTTATACAGAAATGAATTCATTGGTGTTACGAATATGTAATTTAATTACTTGTGTGTTAATTTTAAATTCTTTATTTTATTTTATTTTTGTATCATTATAATATATTGTAATGATTATTTTCACGGGATCTGATATTTTTGAAAGAGATATTATGTTTATATAAAACGTAGTATGACTCGCATAAGCACGATTTTTGCATGCCATGATTTGTCGATTTAGTAAACACTACGCGAAAACGATTGGTTATTGCCAAGGTCATTTTCTAGCCGACGTGAAATTTCATTGTTTATTGCGCAATTTGATGATGAAATAGCCACGCTTTCCATCGTGTTCGCCTGAAATTACGTCTTAATTCAGTTTAAAAGTACTCCGATCCCCTGGAAATATTCAGTCGTATAATATATCTTCAAGAAGAACGATATATTTCTATTAGGTGCCGTAAAGAGTTGTATATTTAGATCTTTGGAACTCGAGATGTTTTATCATAGATGACAGCTTGTTCAGAAGTTCATCTATTTTTTAGAATATAATAATTTATTCCCTGGAGAACTATACAAGTGACAAAGACATTCGATGGAAATTTATTCTAAATTGGAACATTACAAGTTGTGGTTCAACGTAGAAATTTTGACATTCGTATAAAGACTTCAACTGAAGTCATCATCCTCCATCTTGGAACGTCATCAAGATTCGAACCTGGATTCAGTTAAAATTATTGAGTGATAGGACTTGTATTTTTTTTCAGTACTAGGATAAATGTTTGGATTGTCTTCACAAACTGTAAGTCCTGTTTTCTATTTTCACCTTTACACCGTGTTTTCTAGGGAAATAAATTATTTTTGTTAAAACTTACAAAGCTTGTTGGTTTCACTCTTTTCTTTTGTTACTTTTGAACGAGTCTATACGTACCATTGGTAAAATTACATGAGTAACACGAACTTATATTAAACTCACCGACATTAATACAAAACTCAATGATATTGTCAGTGGAATTCCTAATATCACTGAAAAAACGAATCTGATTAAAATTCCACACAAACAAATTAGCAACATCACGTACACGGTGGTGTCTGGGGTATCAACGTGGACACCGCGCGATAACACTCTCGAATATACCGCAGAAGTAACTGGGTTATACAGGCTGTCCATGCATGGTTGGGAAATTACTGCGGCCATTTAATCATCGCCGAATGTATATCATAATCTTCTACTGGTGATGCTAACCAAGGACACCAAAGAAACATTTACGTTGACATCAACGGAAATACCCCCGAGACGTTACTGGTGGTGTCTGGAATTTATCACTGTCTTAGACAACAACTAAAGTATAATGATAGACGTTCAGCGATACAGATACGATCAAGTAACAACATGGCAGAATAAATTAAAAACCATCATCGATAATTATACAGCAAAAATAAAGAAATATCGTAGACGTGTGGTTGTCGTTGATATCATGGTTTATTCGGTTTCTACGCTAGTTGCTGGAACCGGCGTAGTATTATCAATGCTGACGATGACAGCTCCGGTCGTTGTAACAATCATTGTTTCATCGTCAACGTCGATCGCTGGAATATTTAATATAATCGCGAAAAAGATAAATACGTGAACGAATGAAAAATTGAACGAGTACACAATGAAATTACACACAGCAACGACCGCATATTCCAATTTGTCATCACTGATTTCTTCGTCGCTTAATGATGGAATAATATCTGACGAAGAATTCAGTATCGCAATAAAGATCTACAATGAAGTATTCGACGACAACATCGTTAATGAAAAAATTCCTGAACAGGATTTAAAACAATAATAGTATAATAATGTCAACGTTCGATCAGCGATCGCAGGAATTATTACAACAGATCGTCACTAATACTGCTCCGGTAAGAACCACAATGATATCAGCGAGTTCAACTAATCCTGAATTCAGTATTAATTTTCCAACTGCAATACCAGCTTCCGAAATAGCATTGGCGCAATTACGGGTTTATTATAGTTGGCCCAATATTAGGTCAAAATCATTCGGTGGACTACAACCGAATAATTCATTAGTATTTGCAAATAAAAATAAACCCGATGGAACTTCTGATTGGCAAGTAGTCAGTGTACCAACGGGAAGTTATCAGATAGAACAGATCAATGAAGAATTCCAGCGCAGAATAAAATCTATCACAAGAAAAGAATCAAAGATTGCTATTACTGTTCATGAACCAACGTTATCATCGGCCGTTGAAATAAATTCTCCAGATTACGCCGTTGATGTTTATCAGTCCTCGATCAGGTCAGTGTTAGGATGGCCTGAGGTCGCACCGGTTTATGAAGGTCCGCCACAACCACGCCGAGATGAATTTCCCACAGAAGAGCGAATATCCACAAAAATTCCAAAATATCTTACCGATCATATTGAAATAGAATCATCGTTTAATCAAGATATTGATGGAATGGAGTATCCTAAAATCAATAAATACTTTATTCCATTAATAGCAGATGAAGGATATTTTAAAGAAGGACATTTTCAATTTTACAAACTGAAAGAAAAATATCCTGATCCAAAGTATTATTTTTATGATGTACCAATTAAAAATGTTTCTGCAGCTATTAATGCTGATTATAATCGTAAAATCACTGATTTAGAAAATCTATTTTTATCATTATCACAATTTTACAGCGATGATAAAAACAACAAATCATTAAAGCAATGACAGATTTAAATCAGATTAGATCAGATATGTATTTCATCAACAAAACTATTATCACAGAATATGTTCTAGATTACAAAAGTAACTTTATGATGACTCTTGTAAAATTATTTCTTGATCATTACAAAATAACCGCAGATAAACTTCAAACATTTGTAATACCGGATTTTGATATAACCGGATTAAAAAAAAAAACTCAGTGATGTTATCGATAATTACTTTCCAAAGATCCTAGAATCATGGAAAAAAATAGCCCCACCGGCAAATATCCTCCGATACAATAATGATCCGTACGGTGGTGGCCGTCATGTTTCACCGGGTATCGTTAATATCACATCAACGATCGCTGTCAATCTAGTATGTGACGCCGTCGATGGCAGTTATCAAGTTGACACTGATAAATCCAATCAGGCCCAACAAGGATACATTCTCTACTTATTTACCCCTCAAGTCCCCCCAGGTTATTTGATTGTATCAGAACCAATCAATGTTGTTTATCTAAAATGTCATAGTCGTCTTTTATCACGGATACATTTTAAACTTACTGACCACTCTGGCCACTTGCTCGATCTTAGATCGGAGTCGTTGAATATAAACTTGTATGTGCGTTCGTAGAACATCATCGTAGAGAGTCATCGTAGTCCATGATTACATCACGGCGGAAAACACCAAGTAAAAAAAAATAATTATTTGATATTTTTTTTACCCGTGATTTTGTCAAGGATCAGAAATGAATTGTCCCGGTTTCACAATGGTACAGGTGACAATATTAGTTTCGTTATCAACGTCACTGTGGTCACTATAATCACCATGATCAGAGTCACACTCGTCTTTATCTTTAGCTAGTAATTCTTCCGCATCTTTGTTCATCAACTCCGTCATCGCCATGATATCTCTCAACTGTTTTATACGAGCGTGTACGAGTCTTTTCGTTTGGTATTCGTGAGATAATTCTAACCTAACCCGCTCGATGGCCCGTGAAAGAGGAACTAATAATTTCACCTGCGTATCCGTGATTGCCGCCAGCGATCGTAACATCGCCTGCTGAATTAACTTTATGAACCTATAATCGGAAGGCAAAGTATACCTATTTTCTGATTTCCGAAATTGTAATGATTCAAAATCACTCATTATTTTTTCAGGATCAAGCTGGTCAGATATTTTCACGCCGCTATGTTGTAATTGCTTAATAGCAGTAATAATTGATGTGATGTTTTCGTGATTCATTACTTTTTATATTATAAATTATTTGTTTAAATAAAAATAAAATATTTCTGAATAAAAATAAAATATTTCTGAATAAAAATAAAATATTTCTGAATAAAAATAAAAATATTTTAGAAAATCTGATCAAAGTCACAATTTTGATGGGTATATTACCCGTCAAATTCAGAAAATCTGACCAAAGTCACAATTTTGATGGGTATATTACCCGTCAAATTCAGAAAATCTGACCAAAGTCACAATTTTGATGGGTATATTACCCGTCAAATTCAGAAAATCTGACTAAATTTCATAAAAAATAAAATTTTATTATAATAAAAATAGTTTCTGAATCAGAATAAAAATACAAATATATTTTCTTAATGAAAATAGAAAATCTGACCAAAGTCACAATATTGACGGGTAATATACCCATCAAATTTAGAAAATCTGACCAAAGTCACAATATTGACGTTGTTCAACATGGTGAGGGTGCATGAAATCTCATGGGGCTTGCTTGCGCCCCCAATTATAATAGCATCTGTAGCCGAATGCAAGATAATATATCTTTAGCATTTTTGGAGACTCGAAAACGCAGCGTTTACACTAGTGGATCCGCACGCAAACGCCTTAACCCCACGGCTATCGGAGCTCTACAACTATATAGTTAAATTTAAGTATATAACTACTCGCACTGTCTCACACGTGACAATGTCATGGACGGCAAATTCCTACACCGAAAGAATTTTCTGATTCTGAATAAAATCTGCAATTTTATATATTTCTGCCGTTTCTGTCTTGTTAAAATACTGTATTTTCAGCTGTAGCACTGTTGCGGGCCAGAACTGTATTAGTAAATGCGTTGGATCGATATTATTCTGGTATATTCCGCCTACTACAGAACTGCGTAGATTCATTCAGTATAGTA
Organism: Megalonaias nervosa; assembly: GCA_016617855.1. Lineage (NCBI taxonomy): Eukaryota > Metazoa > Mollusca > Bivalvia > Unionida > Unionidae > Megalonaias > Megalonaias nervosa. The sequence continues at coordinate 5,449 of JAECUM010047223.1, forward strand.
ACAATGATACATGTCGTCTGCTGCGATCGATATGTGTACAATGATATAATATCACGGCTGAGGTTTTTATGTTTGTTTGAGGATATATTTTCTGTAGTTAATACTTTCACATAGTTGAGATGTCTGGACTGAAGAGATATTTAAGTATTACCATTAGACTATAGTACAATAATTGCTCAATTACTTTATCAGTGATGACGGATACTTATCACTGAATATGTATAGGCAATAACAAAAAAAGGGAGACAACTACTTGATTTCTCTATCAGCGATGACGGATTTATCTCGCTTCATTGTATATATCGGAACGTGATTCTTTGATTCAATTTTTTCGAAAACGCTGATATAGTAATATGATTTGCAACATGTTGTACTGAAGGCATATAAATATCAAAATATTTAGCAGCCGTGTTTATGGAATCAAAAATTCTCTCTTCACCAGTCTCTGTATTTATGGATATACCCAACCTAGGAATCTTAGAATTAATGCCGGTATTTCCAAATGTAGAATTCTGACTCTGTGTAACAACTTCAAGATTACATAAAGAGTTATTTTCTTTATTACCGTCAATATGATTAAGTACAAGTCCATATTCGATGACAGCATGAAAACATTCAAATACAAACCTATGTGAGTGATATCTTTTTTTTCCAATAGTAAATCTAAAATAACCAGCATTATCAACAGTACCGACTGGTTTTTTTTTCCTTTGACAATTTCTGATGACACCATCACGAGATGCTTCATAATTTTTAATGATGGGATGTTTAACAAATTCATTTTGCTCCATTTATATATAATATTATTTGTCTAAATGATTATTTTGAAATCTGGCCAGATGGTCTTCAGCGGTTTTTAACGGAGATTCACCTGACGACTTCTTATCATAATATCGTTTTAGCTCTCTGTATCTTTTGCCACCGCACTTTACACACAACTGGGTTTCTCCTCTGACACCAACACCGCATCGTAAACACGGTTTCGGTCATAGACTACCTCTACGATAGCTTTGCATGTGTTGGCCACAGAATTCATTCACGCATGATTTATTACAAGGAGTTGAAAATCCAATCATAAGCCATCGGCATCGGTTGTTTGTTTGAATCATTATATATATAATTAAAGTTTAATTAAGCATATATTTGTCTTAAATATAGTATGGAGCAATTTAAGAGATTATCCACAATTGAACCTTCCACCGCAAGATTTGATCTTGACAAATTACCAAGATCTCAATTTAATTTTTCGATGCAAGATCTGGCTTTGATAAATAGTGATATAACCGATCGTATCCGTGAAGGTAAAAAAGAATTTCGCAATGATGGTGCGGCTCATACTTGGTCGACATTCAGAATTATGAACGACAACATCGCTGGTGTTGTTGACGCTAGAATGAGCGACAAACGAGGTAAAAATATTATTAACTATCTCGACAATCAGAGATATATTATTCTAGTAAAAGTTATTGTGCAGACAGATGATGACACTTGGATTATTCGTGATAAACGTGAACCCATACGGCTTCATACTGGAAATAATACTGTTACATTAAATAAACAATCAAAGCCAGGAATACTGACCGGTATTGATAGACCGTATTATGAACGAGCATATCCTGTAACGGCGGTTATCTATGCGATATATCCGCTAAATAATAAACCTAGCGTTGATAATCTCAAACCGATGAAATTATCAAGGAGACTAAACTGCGTAGCTGAGCGAGTTATGGAACATTTCTCAAAAGCAATACGCGGAAACGGTTTAACTGATCTAAGACGTACAAAAATAAATGAGTGGGCAGAAACAGTTAAAGATACCGAAGCATCTATCAGCGACGTTGCTAAGCTAGAAAAAAAAAATTAAAATTTCCAATAACAGTAAAAACACTAACCGGTGAGATTATATATAAGTCAAAATACCCATCAAGAGGAGCTCCAATAACAATCATTGATCATAACGCGCATGCATGGACTGATGCTGTAACAATATTTCCACGAGATAGGACAGTTAAATGTTATAGCGATTATATATTTGATGCTATCAGCGATATCAGTAAGAGTGATCCTGTATCTGTTTGGTTATTTCAGAGTTCAGAATCCGCATATTACGATCAGTTTGTAAAACCTAACGGAGATATTTACCGTAGAGAATCTCTCCATGAAGAAATGAAGAATCTTGCACAACGCCTTTGGCGTGAATATAATTCTGAAGTTGAACAATTACTAAATAATTGTTTTACAGTTCCATCAGTTGCTGCTCACTTTGCTCAAGATAAAAATTCATGGAAACCAACTCGATCAGGATTCCTTGAAGATGTTCAGAAAAGTTGTGTCGAATATGGACATGGCGGATTATGGAATACCCGATACGATCATCATAAAGTTATATCCGTTGATATGGTAGCGTGTTATCCTGGAAGTATTCTTGGATACGGAGACTGTTCTGAATATTTTGATCGATTCGGACATCCCACACACGAAATAACAAGAGTTGCGATAAATGGACCATTACCTGATTTTGATTTAACTGGATTTGCTTGTGTAAAATCCTTTAAGTTCCGTAGTAATCTTCATCCGATCGTTTATGCGTGGTTTGGTAGACATTTCGCAGAAAAATATTGGGTTCCAATAGTGCTATTACGATACATGCTCGATGCTGAAATCTTAGTGTCGTTGAGCGTAAGTGAAGCTATTATATCATATCATTCGCAGAAACAAGTTTGGTTACCACAACAAAAGAAACATTCACCCCTGACAGAGTCAGGCGAAGATTGGGATAAAATTGATTATGAAAATAAAGTTGCAAAAGATCTCGGTAGAAAAATAATCGGTAAATTTACTCAAGGAGGATCGTATGATCATAAACGACATTGTACAAGATTAATCATGGATGATGCTGAGTTAGATTTTATAATTACTGATACAACGAACAAAGGAACATTTATAAGCAGAAGCAATGCTTATTTGTCAGACGGAACCAAACTAGGTACAATCGTGAGTTATATCGATGGTGAGTCACCACAATTTACTTATTTAAGATCTTCTATGTTCGCTTACGTTTCTATAAATTTATTATTGATGATAAATAGATTTCCTTGTTACGCTGTCAGAGTTGCTATAGATTCCTTTTATATAAATAACGCGTACGTGGATTTGGTAAAACCGTTACTCGGTAACGGCGAATGGGGATCATGGAAAATAAAACACGAAAGTATACTCGACTATTCTGAATCAGCCGACGTTAATATCACGGAGACATATTACGGTAATGACAATCAAATACCAGTATCAAAATCACCATCTGTATTTGATCCCGTGTCTAGATATAAAACCATTTATCTCAATGGACCTGGAGGTTCTGGTAAAACAACACGTGCGATTGAATTATTTCGGCAGAGTTCTTAATTGACGACTTTGTCGTCGGACATGATTGTGTTGACACCTACACACAGACTAGCAAGAGAAATAAAACAACGAGGAGTAAAATCATGTACATACCATAGTTTCTTCAGATGGTGTGGAGATACGTGGACACCTGAGCGAATGGGTGAGAAATATATTCCAAAAATCATCATCTGGAATGAGATTTGTACAGTATCGTTAGAAACATTAAAAATATTTCTTGACTGGTTACTGACAAAAAATACTGCGATAATTATGTGCGGCGATCATGGTCAACCACCACCTTTCGTTGGGCAGTCTCCACATGAGTGGTTAAAATCATTTGTGGATTATTATGAAGAAATAAATGATGATCATAGAGCCATTGATGAACCTTTGAAAGAATTTAAAAAATTAATCAGACTACAGCCAGATAAAATACAATGTGAGATAGTGCATGAAATAATTCCGGAAACTCCTGTGAACGATTTTTGGAATTTATGGAGACCAAATGATTTGATAGTTGCGAGTAGAAAAATAGTTCGTGATGAATTGCAAGAGAAATTATTTCTGTTACACAAGGAATGATTTTCAACGTTACCTGTACCATTATGTTATCGCCCAGCAGATACTCGACGACAGAATATTGAAGTTGAAGTTCCAGGAACAAACAAAAAACAAAATCTTGTATTGAATGATATTGTTTTGGTTGATATTGATGTTGTTGAAAGCGCTTTGAATATGAATAACTCACCGTGGAAATTGGGATATGCCATAACGATTCATTCGTCACAAGGACTAACTATTACTGATACAAATATCTTAATTGTCGATGACAGAATCGAGTGGTCAAATTTAGTTTATCTCGCAGTATCTAGAGTCAGAAGAATATCTCAACTGTATAGAGTTGTCATAGACTCCACAGAAAATAATAATCAAACTGTTAGTGACACTGAAGGTGTTATTGGCGTAATAAGAAAAAAAATTATCCAGTTATAAGCAATGTGACAAAAAAAATAATCGTGATTTTGATATCGATGTTGAATTTATTATGACGCTAAAACAACAACAGAATAATCGTTGTGTAATTTGTAACTGTCACATGTTATGGAAGTATTCTTGTAATAATCCAAAACAATTTACCGTAGACAGAATTAATAGTGATCTTGGTCATACACGTGATAATGTCACATTGACATGTCTTGAATGCAATCGACGTCGGGGCGCTGGACGCCCTGGTGCTAGTTTAGAAAAGTGAACGCGGTGGTAATTGTGTGTCCTCAGGAATTACTTGTAATTGTTCACGTACAAATCCACGTTGAGGAACAGTTGAATCTAGTCTGTATATGGCAGGTCTACCCGTGGATCTAACCACGCTAGAAATTTTATGTGTGGTCACACTCCAGATAGGATCAGTTGCTCTTTTTTTACCCCCTTCAAGTTCACCAGGTTCATATAAATACCTTACAGTCACATTACCTAACACTGGTTGTTTTGAAAAGTCACGTCGTTGTCCGTAACCATCGCTACGGGGTATATGTTTCCTTGTAATTGCATTAACAGGTTTCATAGAAGTTGCACGAGTAATCTCATTATTTAACGCAGCTATCACACTTGGTAATTTAGCAACCCATTCGCGAGATCTTGTATCTGCCTGAATTATTTCCTTCGCTTACTGGTATCCAAATAACCGCTCAGCGAGTGTTCGATTAAATCGTTCAACTATTGCCTGATCACGATGAATTGCAATGTGTCCTCGTCTGATTTTAACGTTATGTTTTTTCATCAGAGATGATATACTGCACCGAGAAATTCTTTGCCAGGATCAACTTGTAGCAACTGTGGCCATCGTAATGGTCCTCGTTGATAAATTCGTTCAAACGCAGATGCAACTTCAGTTGCTGTCTTTGTTGATAGTGGCTCCGCTTCTTTATATCTACTTGCAACATCAACGACAGTTAACGCGTATTTGTATGTGCGTGATTGATGTCCACGTGTTTTAATAGTATCGTGCGGTAAAAATAAAATATCTGCTTGATGAACTTCATTGGGGACGCTGACATCAAAATACGCGTACTGAATTCTTTTAGGTGGACGTAGATAGATTTGCCATATTGCCTGTCGTGCTAACCACGCTGCAGCAACAACACGTGAGACTTTTGCTGCTTCAGCAAGTTTACTAATCGCTGCTTTGCCCTTCCAATATCCTCTCTGGGAATAATAAATGGACTCCATTATAATAGTTATATAGTTAATTACCCAGCCTCTAACATTATTTTACCTTTCATACCAGCTTTTACTAAGAAAGCAGCTAATTTTTCTCGAAGTGATTTATTTTCTACATTATTTGTGGCATGAATTAAATTCACATCGGCGAGATGTCGTTGTTGTAAATCTTTATCTCGATAAGCAATATCGGGAACGTAACGTGCTTGATCGATTCCATTTACGGGATATTCACCAGGCCGAGGTTGATCTTGATTGTCAAGACGAATATCTAAACGAGTTCCTGGCCCACAATAATTATAACCCGGTAAGTGTTTTTCCCGGGATATTTCGCCCACGGTAATCCTGGTAATTTTCCCAACGAAGCGGTGATATCACCTCCCGTCGCTGTACTTGAAATAAATTTATATTTTTTTTGTGCCACACTTTTCACACTTACCTATCAGTGCACGCTTTTTATTTTTTATTATCATTGTTGTCAATCCAGTGGTGGACGTGGCTGCCCTGCATCGAACACAATATAGACTCATATTATTTATTATTATGGATATAATTGACTTTTCGGCGACACGAAAACAAGAGCCAGTTAAGCATCACCCAGCGCTACCGAATTCTATCAGAATAATAATAATAGGTCCATCTGGAAGTGGGAAGACGCAATTATTGCTTAATCTGATAATGAGATGGCTGAAGTGGGATAAATTATATTTAGTAGCTCCATCTGTAGATGATCAGCAATGCTATGAAGTACTTAAAGATTTTAATGAAAATGCAAAATCGTTAAATGAAGACAGTGACGTTATTGACTTTATAACTGATATTGATGAAGCACCATCTGTAGATGACCTTGATGGAAGTATTAATAATTTAGTAGTATACGATGATGTCATGCTGGACAAACAATCAAATCCAGCTAGGATATTTTCTCGAGGTAGACATAAAAATACAGACGTGATTTATGTTACACAGCGTTGTATACAAATTCCAAAAGTAATCAGAGATAACTGTAATATTTTAGTTGTATTTTACGGAGTTGATAATCATACGCTGAAAAATATTTATTATACTTGGTGTTCAGGGGACATGGATATGATTAAGTTCAAACACTTTTTTCAAAAGCACAATCTACCCCGTTTGGTTTTATAACAATAAATTTACATGATCCCAGGTCAAGATATCGTAACGGACTTGATACAATATTTGGATAAAAACCACAGCAGCAGAGAGGGTGCGACCAACAAAAGTGACCAACACGTAAACGAATACACGTAGCGATGAAATACAAAATCGTCATCGCATTAACATAGCAAGCTAACCCAACAGGGTTTCCTACGAGGCAAAGTTAGAGGTGCTGGTTAACGTTATTGACGTTGAGATTTCATTTTCGTACGAAGCTTTATTTTTCATAAGTAAGGTCTCGGGCAAATTGGTCTGTTCACCCTCTCTGCTGCTCTTTATGATTCAGTCCCTTTGAACTAGTTTTCGGACATACTGTGCGTGGACCTTTGAAGTTGTTGAAAGAGAAACTTCTTTCTAATGAAGATACTGAGCTCAATCTTCTTGATTATGTTTCTGATTTTAAGTACAAGTTGTCAAAGGCTAGTGAGGTCGCAAGAGCAAATCTGCACTCTGCTCAGCCCAGAGTGAAATCGAAATATGAGAAAAACTCAAGGGATAGGAGTTTTCAGCCTGGTGATAGAGTTATAGCTCTCTTGCCCATTCCACAAGATCCCCTTTAGGCCAAGTATTATGGTCTATACACGGTTGAAAAGAAAGTAAATGATTTAAATTACATCATAAATACTCCTGGTAGGCGAAAACAACAACAACTTTGCCACATTAACATGTTAAAGGAGTATATTGAAAGAGATAGCCAAGTAAATCATGCAGTTAATTTTAGATGTACCTGTCCCACTCATTGAGGATTTAAGTGAAGAAATTCAATCGGACACTGTTGATCTTGGAGCAACAAATTTCGGAATTCGGAAATTATGAAAAATCTGGACCAGAAATTTTTACATTTACAAGAACAAGAAAAACAAAAATGAACTTAAACAGTTATTATTTGAATATGAGCACTTGTTTCCAGATATTCCTACGAGAACAAACAAAATTTTTCATGACGTTGAAATTGTAGATTCAAAACCTGTGAAACAACACCCATACAGGATGAACCCACTGAAACAGGAATACTTGAAAAGGAAATTCAGTATTTGCTGGAGAACGATTTCATAGAGCCCAGTAAAAGTGATTGGAGTTCACCATGTATACTTGTTCCGAATCCAGGTAAAACCTTCCGTATGTGCACTGATTATAGGAAGGTGAACAGTGTGACAAAAATAGATTCATTTCCATTACCAAGAATCGATGACTGTATTGATAAAATTGGAAATGCCAAGTATGTCACCAAATTTGACCTTCTGAAAGGATTTTGGCAAATTCCACTAACGGAAAGAGCAAAAGAAATTTCGGCATTTGTGACTCCAGATGGACTCTACCAATATAAAGTAATGCTGTTCGGGATGAAGGGTTCCCCAAGTACTTTTCAACGCTTGATGAAAATGATTACCTCTGATCTAGATACTTGTGATGCTTACATCGATGATGTCATCATCTACAACGACACCTGGAAAGAACATCTAGCCACGATTCGGAAATTCTTTGAAAGACTCACTGATGCAAATTGGACAATCAATTTATCTAAAAGTGAGTTTTGCTGTGCTTCTGTAACTTTTCTAGGACATATTGTGGGACATGATAAAGTTAAACCTATAGATGCTAAGGTCAAGGCTATCTCTGATTTCCCTGTGCCTGTCAGTAAAAAGCAACTGATACAATTTTTGGATGTGGCCGGATACTATCGAAAGTTTTGTTCCAATTTTTCTAATATTGCTGAACCCCTGACAAACTTGTTAAGTAAGAAAAACAAGTTTCTTTGGACTGAAAAATGCCAGGAAGCTTTTGATAGATTAAAAGCCATACTCAAAAGTGCGCCGGTTCTTACAGCTCCAAATTTCAATCAGTCTTTTAAATTATCTGTTGATGCAAGTTATGTTCGGGTTGGATCAGTATTGATTCAAGAAAACAGAAATGGTGTTGATCACCCAGTGTGCTATTCTCTAAGAAATTAAATAAGCACCAAAGAAATTACTCAGCAATCGAGAAGGAATTACAGCATTTTGAAGTTTATATTAGCTCAGCTCCTTCTCAGATTGTTGTGTTTAGTGATCACAACCCCTTACGTTCATCGACAAGATGAAAAATAAAAATCAAAGATTATTAAGTGGAGTTTATTTTTGCAAGAATATAATCTCAACATCAGGCACGTCAAAGGAAAAGATAATTTGATTGCAGATGCACATTCCCGTGTATAGAAATATTATTTCATGTACACTTTATATAATTCATAAGAATTTTCTTATTTATTTTTGTTTTACCTCATGTATAATTTACATATGGTAAGAAGAAAGCTTTGTTATATCAACCTTTCTTTTTCTTTATGGGGGAAGTGTTACGAATATGTAATTAAATTGCTTGTGTGTTAGTTTTAAAATTCTTTTATTTTAATTTTGTCTCATTACATTTTATTGTAATGATTGTTTTCACTGGATTCGATATTTTTTCCAGTAAGTCCAATTTGTTTAGAACGTAAAAATATTTCTTCAGGACTATTTTTAGCTTACAGTTTTTGTAAACATTGAGTGAATATGATTGGTTATTGTCAAGCTCATTTCGGCACGCATGTTAGCTGAACTGTAAACGGTCTTTCTTTTTATATATTTTTAGTGTTAGAATTTGGTTCTTAGATAGGGCTGTTCTTGCTACGTGACAAATTTCATTTTTTTCTATTGCGTTGTGCAAGTGTTAAGAGACCACGTGGCCTATCACGCGAGAATGGGATGATGTTTTAGTTGGGTTTAATACCCATTCTGAGAGCTTTTCAGTTAGTCGTATTCCTAACACCTTGAAGGTACAAGGTGCTTTATATTGTTGATGCCGGCTTGTTCTGAAGTTTTTCTATTTTTTGGAATTTAATAATTTATTCTCTGGAAAACTAAACAAGTGTACTTTTTAATAAAAAGTTCTTGGACAAAGAAATTCAGTGGAAATTTATTCTGGAGTTTAACGGAAACACTATAAACTGTGATTCAATCGAGGATCTGTTACCATCAGTAAAAACATCTGACGTCATCGCCTCCATATTGGAATTTCATCGAGATTCGAACCCAGATTCTATTAGAACTGGTAATTATAGGACTTGTATTTTTTCAACTTTAGGATTAATTTTTGAATTATATTCACAAACTGTAAGTCCTATTTCCTATTTTTACATTGTTTTCTAGGGAAATAAATTATTTTGTTAAAATATACAAAGCTTGTTGGCTTCACTCTTTTCTCGTCTTATTTTTGTACGAGCCTACACGTAACAGGTGTAAATTTCCATTTACTACGCATAAAATCTTTACAGACGATATGTTGTTTCACCCATTAAGTTTAAACATAAACGCATAAAGAAATACTTATGTAGAGATGTAGATTGATGTCTTATGCAGAATCATTATCTTTAAAGGCAAAGTTTTCAAGACGGGCAATGTTATGTACAACGCTTTATTTCCAAATAAAAAAGATCTGGTACATATAATGACATTCAAACATTTAATTTTGTATAGATAGGACGATATAATTCTGCTCTAGTAAACATGAAAATAAATTGATAATGAGATGTTGTAAATAGCATAAGGCACAGGGAGACCTCTATGTTTGATTTATTTACCAAGTTTCATATATAATGATTTGCATGTTATGCTCCACAAAAGAAAATTTGAGAGACAGACGGACTAAAAGGTTGACATGGCATTATTGCTATTATCCGCATCTCATAGCATTGGCCAACATTTGATACACATTTTAATCTTCCTCATTGTGTATAACCAGGCAACAGATCTTTAGTCTTCATTTAGGTGATTTCATATCTAAAAGCATACGGCTTCACTGAAATTGCCTCATCATTCCTGTTGAGCGAAATAGATAAACCTCACAATCTCATAATGCACACTTCATTCCTCTTAAGATCTCCACAATTTTACTTGTGAGAGTTATAACGTAATTACCAGACAGAAAAAAAACCAACAGTTTGGTAAAACTTAATAAATGGTTTAGTTCTCTAAGTTATCAAATGAAAATTTTAGAGGAACTTGCAATATTATGAATTAAATCGAAAAAAATCTTAAAACGTTCTACACAAGTACAAAAGAATCGAGTGTTCCGAATGAATTCCAGGTCCTCGAATTTGCTAATGTCCCAACAGTCTTGATTTATCACAATGGCACTATCTAGAATTCCTCTGAATAAAACCACAATAGTAAGATAATATGATATCAGTTCAGATTCCACGAGCACTTTGTAATTCAAATGAATAATAATACAACGGAGAGAAGCAATAAGACGGAATTTCGAAAGATACCTCATGAAATGCAGTCAATTCAAGAAGTGTTAGCCCATCGCTTTACGTTGAAATATTACCCCCAAGAAGATTTCTGGGCATTTCCTGTTTCGATGACCTAATTTTCCAGATAGAAAATACATGCTCATCTACCAGGGCCAACATCACACTATTTCCAGTAATTTGATAGATACTAATATGACAAATGCGTCATAGTATCTAACAATCGGGACCTGTATGTCCATTGTTTTGAAGGGAGATGTAGCAGGTTAGCATCAAGACCTTGTGTTTCAGAATGACAAGAACTCGTTCAATTCTCCACCGGGAAAGAATATTTGTGAGTCAATCACGTTATTAGAAACATCAAATGAAGCAATTCCAACAAAAGGAAAGCGATTTGTCAGGGAAAGAAACTGTCATATTTGTCATTAGCTCGTCGACTTTGATGATCAGTACTTCATTCAGAAATATGAAAACGAATAAGCCGAATTGTTGAATCACAAAAGGAAAATAAATAAATAAATAAATAAATAAATAAATAAATAAATCATAAACCAAATTTAATCTTTTTTCATTAAGGTTTGTGTCGCTTATTGAGCCTGCAACGAATGTATTTTGGTACCTTTATTATATCACTGTCGGAACTGATGCGTGCTTCCGGGTGGCATGGATATATATTTCGTCGAGTCAATGCTCTTTCTGATCTACGTCTGTAGATTTCAGGTTCCACTCAATGACTGGGACGGAGAAGGTTTAGACTGTGACTATAACTGTCATCAATACGCTGCAGTGGAACTCAGAATTTCTAGGGGTACAGCGGTTTATTTCTTTTGTAACATTTCTGTTTAGAAAAAGGAACCAAATTTCCACATGTAACCAATAACTGAGCCAAGATCATTTACACGAAAGGGGGAAGAGCACATTTTAACGATTCCACGAATTACCTAGAAAGGTTTGGAATGAGTGAATGGCTAAAGGATGTTTTCTCACTTTTTCAATACATAGTGCACACTACTAAGACCCAGACAATTTCAGAGCAGGGCAGCAAGAAGCCTACTATGCATGGTAAAAATGTTTACTCTTTTGACCAATATGATTTTTTGGATGTGCTTTAGACATTGTACAAAGATGCAAAAAATTCTGAAAATTATTCCTCGAGCACAGGGACACTGATCGATTGAAGGGAAAATTCTGCCATTGCCATGGCCTGTGGTATGTTTTACCTAAATCGTTTAATGTCCCGATTTAATGTTCCACCTCAACGAATTAATCAGTGAGCCGTTGGTCTTCGGCCAAGGATCTAAGCTGGTTACATTACTTATGTCAAACTCTGAATGATTGGATACAATATGCCAGGGAGGACGGGGAAGAAATATTGGTTTGGAAGTTCAAGGATATCGCGTGGTCGAAATGTGGGAACGCGACTATCGACTTTGAAATACCTAGAATTTCGAAGCATCCTCGAAAATGACGATCTGGTTGACGTGGAACCTTTGTGACTCGCTTCTTGTACAAGACAGACGAATCTAAAAAAGAACTCATCGAACTCATTGTGTCCTCGGGGCTGTAAGTATGCCAGGTTTCATACAAGTCACGCCATAATTTTGACAGAACACATAAACTTTGAACACATTAGTTAGTTTGAAGGTCTAACTAAATGTAATGTTCTTCTGCCGACGCAGTGTTGCTTCATCACTGCAACGGAAAGCTTAAGCTTCGATTATGCCACACGTGTGCTGAAACATGTAATCAAAACAAATTATGTCATCACGATTGTCATGAATACACCTTGACAGGAATGTGGGTGAGTGTGGAATTATTTTGCGCTCTGGATAGTGGATACCAGCTAAACAAATACACAAAATTTGGCACTTTCCTATCGCAGAACAATATCAACGGGAAGACGGCTCGAGATGATGTTCTATCCAAGATACATCAGTTTGTCAAACTGAACCAAGAAGCTAGTTCTAGCCTTTTGTTGTCGCATTTAACAAAAAAGAACAACGAATTCAAGCAATGCAATAGATCCAACAGAGACATCCAAATCGGACATTCCAGCTGAAGGAAAGAAGACGACAAGTTTTACAAAAATCATGCTAATTTATTTGTTTGTGGAAACGTGTCCAGCGCTTCAGGATACCCAAGACCGTATAGGTGGATCCAAGCCAATACGTTCAATTTAAGACTACTAATCATAAACGGCGAAATCATATGTGAAGACCTGATCTTTGTGAATACGAAGAGGTTCTCTAGTTTATTCAACCGAACAACTTTTCCAGCATGATCATTGCTGCTGACGTGACACCCAGCGCCCATTTAAAACTATACTAGGTTTTTTTAACTTTAGGGAACCGCATCCTTTGCCTTAATACAGATAGATGGATGTACAAAGATCGACTTAAAAGTTAAGTTTTCGTTGAAGGTATTACATCGAAGACTAACGTTTCGAAGCATGGAACGACGAACATTACGAGGAAACTATTCTGAGATTAGCCAGAGCAGGACGCAAAGATTACAGATACCAGTACCAAGATAAAAAAAAGGGAAGCTGAATGAAGTCGAGTGCGATGCTATGTCCTGAGACAAAATGAAAGCTGTACAAGTGTGATTCTGGACTCTACAACAAGAGTTATTCTGTACTCCACAACAAGAGTTATTCTGTACTCCACAACAAGAGTTATTCTGTGCCCTACACCAAGAGTGATTCTGTACCCTGCGACAAGAATGGTGCAGCGAGATCTTGCACCACTGTAGAAAAGAGTTTCAATGCCGCTTGCCACTCAATGGATATCATTCACACTGTTACAAACCTTTAATTAGACCATAGTTCATCGAGAAATCACGAACAAAAGAAGTACACCAGTTAGTTCATCTGTGAAAAATCAATAAGCGTTCTTAATCATCTGTGCTGTGTTAAACACGCTGTTATTGGGGTGGTCGCTAGAATCATCTGTGTGGTGTTAAACGCATTGTCCTTGGGATAGTCACTAGTATAATAGATTTTTATATCATCCTTCATGTCCCTGTAAATGCCATGTGTCTCAACATGAATGCGTAATGAATCTTTTCCAGTCACGAGTAGTCCCATTCTATTCTGGATTTGATTTTTCAACTTGCTATTGTAAAATTCATCCATCATCCATTTGGCTAGCTCTAACACGGTAAAACCGCCATATACCGGTCTGATTAGTTTGATGTTTTATTTTGCAGACTGACTAGCACTAAAACTTATCTACTATTCCTCTGTTTTGTGAATAATATATTAGTTCACATTTGAAAAATGTACTGTCGCCTGTACTTGTTTTAATTATTGTTCTTTATTAAATTCTCATTCTCTTAACTAAACACAGAGTTATTTATTAATTTAAAGAGTACTTTCTCGAAATTATTCTTCGATTTGTATCACAGACTTGCAAGGCACCCCCTTGCCCCTAATGTGTGGGCGCCCATGACCAAAGTGAAGATGTTTACGTTCATCAGGATATATTCTTCAGGAATTTATTCTATATTTTACAATGGGAGATCACAATAAAACAATGTGAAGAAAAACAAATGCTGAAAGTGTATTGTCACTGTGCTGGTATCACCGCTGTAACTACTATCATTTCCCATCTCTCTGCACAGTATGAACAGTCATTGCGCACGCACTAAATATTTATAGGTGTATTCTGAAGCCGCGAGGACGTGCGAGTCAAATATACCTAAACATAAACTATATACAACATGGCAAGCCAGTAAAATATGTGTAAATAACACCCACACACAACTTTACGTGCCAGTCAAATATGCTGAAATAAAACCTAAAAAATCACGACGTGCCAGTCATATATGCCTAAATATATCCTACATGCAAACTGATTTGACAGTTTTTACGACCATATGGTCTTAAAATAAGTAATAGACAAGAGTGAGAACCAGCAAGTTTTGTAAAATTCAATAAATAATTTATTTCCATAGGAAACAAAGTGAAAACATAAAAAACAACTTATGGCATGGCAAATTAAATCCCAAAAGTTCCTAGAATTACTAGCACAAATCCTTAATGAATAAAGTTATAAATAAGCTTCAATGGTAATCCAAAGTGAATCCAACGCTGGAAGTTTTGATGTGCCTGTGGAGGCCCGTGTCGTGGTGATGTGCCAGGAGTCTTTTGTTAGAACACAATAATACAATCCAAGAATATATCTTTATCTGAAATTTTAATACAAATCCAAGTCTCTGTTTCTAAGAATACAATTTTAGATGAGCACTTTGTATTTCCAGAAAATAAATAATTTGAATAAATAAATTCCAGCCCAAATGAAACGCTGGACACAACAATTATTTTACCTCAAGGTCTTATGGTACGAATGGATACTTTCTAGAAAAACAAGATTATATAGTACTCTACGTGACCTCACGTCACAATTCACATTTTCTATAAAAGCTATTACCAAATGGAAAAGTTCATTCTGGAAGGTTCTGAATGTTTACAATATAAACTTTTAGTTACAATTAGAATATCTGTTACTAAAATTATAATAAAGAACATGGTAAGCACAATGTTTTTGACGCAGGCAAAGATAATAATCCTAATAGTTAACCCATGCTTCGAGAGAAAAAAATTGCTATGTATTAGTTGTTTACAGAATTTTTAAAAAAAAAATCAATTATCTAGGTCAGGTAGAAAATGAACTTGATTTTGGACAAGGTCAAGTTCAAAATACAATTAGTCAGAGCATATAATGAAATAAAAATATAAAAATCTAACGAACAAACAATGCAAATTAAATATGCATAACACCAATCAAATATGCTTCAATATAGCCTACATATAACATGACGTGCGAATCTAATATTCCTAAATAATAACCCACAGACAACTTGACGTGCCAGTCGAATATGCCTAAATATAACCTACATTGAACATCGGGGACAATTTAAATATTAGCCGATTTAAAATAATTTTCCACAGGAATCACACAATTGCCATTAATTGAACTTACCGTGACTTGGCCCCATTTTCAATGAACACCAACAATTTTCTTCATTAATTGGAGATGTTTTATTCTCTTTCGTATCATTTCGCTGGTATCAATAGGGGATTTACTGAAAATTCAGCACGAGTCAATGATCAAATGAGAAGAGTTTAGTTTTATCACTCATGAACATTTTATAGGTTAAGCAGAGTTTGGGTCGATAGTTTTTACAGTTGAATGACATATAGATTTATGTGAGGTCAAAACAGATAACCAAAGTAGGGCATATTTTATGCAATTGTATAGAAGACTTTAGATTTAGAACTTATCTCCTTATTAAAGAAGAAATGTACATAGAAACGTGAACTTCAATCGAAACTTAATAGTTTTGAGGGAAAAAAATGCTATTTTAGTTTATTAACTGGCTGCTTGACTAACGTGAAGAACAAGGTATAATAACAGGACTTATTTAAAGACTTTTGCATTGTGCATGGATGTAGGCATCGTAAACGGCATGCATTGTGTATGGATATAGGCATCATAAACAGTACTCATTGTGTACGGATATGGACATGTAAACGGTATGCATTGTGTATGGATATAGGGGTAATTAGTGGTATGCATTGTGTACGGATACAGGCATCATAAGCGGAATGCATTGTGTATGGAAACATGCATCATAAACGGTTTGCTTTGCGCAAATGTTTGACGGAACACGGAGAAACGTTTGAACACTGGAGTTTATGAACATCTTTGCCGCGTGCAGTTGCATAAGTTTACACAAAGCAAGCCATGCATAATAGTATTCTAAACGATTCAGAAAATAGATATATAATTTATTCACCAAATACCTGCTAAAATGAATTCTTAAACGAGAAAATATTCAAACAAACCCGGTGTTTACATAAGGCAGAGGTCGCGCGATCAAGCAGCGAAAATTGGGCACGCGATGTAAGAACTGTGGAGTAAAAAATTATAAAATGTTGTTTAACTTGACTCAACAATGGGTATATAATTTCTCATCCATCAACCACAGCGCTCTTCAGACGAAACGAAGGCGAGGGGCGGCACATAGAAGCTCGATGTAATGCAGAGAGAGAGAGAGAGAGAGAGAGAGAGAGAGAGAGAGAGAGAGA
>JAECUM010047224.1:0-40885 GCA_016617855.1 Megalonaias nervosa
TATCAATGTATGTGCTTACATGTGTATAAATTTATGTTTGCCTACGTGTATAAATGTGTTTGCATATATGTGTATAAATGTATGTCTTTGCCTATGTGTACAAATGTATGTTTTCATATGTGTATAAATGTATGTGTTTTTATATGTATGATTGCATGTATGTATGTATGTATGTATGTATGTATTATGTATGTATGTATGTATGTATGTATGTATGTATGTATGTATGTATGTATGCAACCAAGATATTGAGATATAAGGTTTTCCAATACCGTTCCTTTCAGTTGGATCAATTCAGACACACGGTTCACGAAAACTATGCCAACGAAACAAACAGAGATATATCCGACGACTACCGCCCCCCTCAATGCCTCAATCGCAGAAAAATTCATTGCAGCAAACCAGTGGTGTCAAAAAGTAATAACGGCCAGACCAATCAAAATGGACGTACATCCGGGTCAGCAACAGTCGTCTCTGTGACCACTATAACGTCACTGATATTTCTGATGAAACTATTGCTCATCATCTTCTGGTGATAATATAAATGTCTCTAGCTCATTTGAATATCCAATACATAATTATAATCAGCAGATGGATGTTCTGAAGAAATACAAAATCGTGAAAGTGCATGTTTTGTTATTTCAGTCAGTCTTGAACAGATAGTTTATCCAAAATGCACAGTTTGAAACAGAATATGCAGACATTACGTAATTTCGGTATTTGTCCATTTGGAACTGAAACAGATGCTCGCACGAGCGCGACATTTAGACAGGGAAACCCTGAGACCAAGGAATCTTATTATGACGACTGTAGATACAAAAAGAGCGATTTTGAAAACCGCGCGTTAAGTTTGCTTATATCTTGGTATCAAAAATGTACATATTTTTGTAACGCATTAGTAAATAAAATATAAATAAAAGAGATCCTTTATCGGTCCAACGAAAATTTATAGGAAATTGCTAGCATGTCTTCCTATACATAAATGATACACCAAACAGAGCGTTTGCGCCTTTGAAAAACTTCCAATTGTGCGCAAGAGACTTTTACCATGCACTAATCAGTACATTGTTAAAACTGGCGAATTACCAATCTCCATCTCTCTGATATTAGCTTTCATGATGATGAGTTTGAATTATAGCCGTGCGATCACCATTCATTCACATATCGTAGATGTCATATATAACCTCTGATAGAGAATGAAGTACATGCTTCATGGACACATCACTTGTACCCGCCATTTTTAATTCGTCATTAGGAATTCGATTTTTGTTTTTTGAGGCAGTCAGAAACTGTGTCCCCTAATTGACTGCTTTGTTGAAAGTGGTAACAAATACACCATCCTGACGGCTCTTACATTTTTCCAGACCTTTCCTGCAAGAGTAATGCGATATAATGCCCCATTTACTTTACAGAGATGGCAAAATAGTACCAGTCTAAATATTTTGACGTCTCAGTCCAACATGCCAACCCCTGTCATAGTTAACCGTTACACTTTTCTATTGTCAAAATTGAAAACAACGAATGCAACTGGCAGCTCAAAACGAGCCGCCACCCACCCCTCCCCGTTACATCCCTGGTCATAAACGATATAGGTAGACAATATGTTTTTCAAACGTTGGCTTACTTGATGTGTCCTGAGCAAGGGGCGTAACCTAAGTCAGGATAATACTGAAGCAGTTTTCCCGGGTGCTTTACTGAAGGAAATTTTATTTATTTCAGGGTGTAGCCAACTTTATAATGTATTATCTCCGTGTGAATGTAATCTTAAGTGTCGAAGAAGAGTAAATTTCAACAGAGAAAAATATGCCCCTAGATTTGGCGCTGGTGACGGCAAGTGAGCAATTAAGGGAACGGATAATACCAAACTACCATCGTTAGCACCCACTATGTACATGCAATGTAAATATATCCCACACCATCTCGGTACATGCACAGTAACTCCCACACCTTCTGGGTACATGCATTGTATCTCCCGCATCCTCTAGTTACATGGAATGTAATTATCTACTTCCCTATATCGAGAGAATGAGTGCATATACAGCTGTATCTTATAGTTTTAACAAAATAACTAATATCGAACTTGCGTGAAATGAATGTTCGTGAGCAACAACATCCTCTCTAGCCATGGTTCCGATGTGATAACCCATCTACACCTTGGTGTATGGAGCAGATATTTCTGTGCTTCGGGTCTCTGTATTTCACTTGATGCGGAGGCAAGCCACCGCATCCAATCAAAATTTTGTTCAAATTTGAACACTTTTCCTACATAATCGAGACAAGGGGAGCACACAACTTGAATGGACTGATAAATAAGCAGTTTTGATGTGCCAGTCTGTGTTTACACATATACCTTTCACTCAAATACACCTGTAATGGCTTCCCTCTGGTACATAGTAATACTTTCGATATTAAACTTCGAAAGTATTCTATTTAGTCATTTGACCCATTTTCGGCCGATGTACACAATTCACCACGCTATTGGCTAGTTAGCATTACATACTAAGGGACGTAACTCATGCAATCCAGTAGACGTTGCTAGGAGAAAGCACCAAGGTGAAGATAGGGTTATCACATCGGAACCTTGGCTAGCGAAGATGGAGCAACAAAGAAGAACGGAAAACAGTCCTTAACTTTACTTGTACCAGGTCGTGAACTGAGTCAGTTTAATAACATTGGCATAGTTTGAGATCAAGTTCATTATGACTCGAAAAATACAATTTTAGCACGAAGACAGAGCACGAATTAAGAATTTGTTGTCGAAAACGGAAACAAAGAACTGAATATATCTTATGTCATAATGCCCGGGACTCTGTGAATTTGTACAGACATGATATAAATTGGCGTCATTGTAAATACATGTATCAGTTTATCTAGCATAGTATGGCATTTTATCTGAAAGCACACGTATCAAGCCATGCCGTATTGTTTTCACCATTCTGTATTTAATCAGCTTGCTAAATCATATTTAGCTTTATTTTTCGTTATCACGCTGTATATGTTGTATTAATTATGATGAATCCTCCAGGTGCTACGTATGTCATTGATTTTATTTTAATGGCTTATTATATTTACCTTTGTAAACATCATGCTACATTTATCTGTTGAGATGTCAAATATATAACTTTATTTTTTCTTAGAAAGAATATTACCTCAGTGTTGCTTTTCATTTAAACTTAAGCGTATGTCTCGAGATTTGAGAAGAATACATCTTCGAATAAAACCTTGATAAATTTATTTCATTTCTATACCCTTTTCTGGGGTGTGTGTCTGAAACCTATTACAATAAAATTCTTGTGATCGTCGCATTCGCGTGTTCTGCTGTTTAAACATTAAATATGTATGGTGTTACATAATGCCCTACATAGATCTGCATACTGACTTACCGTGATATCCGCCATCGTTGGTGCTCGTTTCCTACAACAGATCAATGCATATTTAAACGACTTCAAGTAGTCATATATATATATATATATATATATATATATATATATATATATATATATATATAATAACATTTAAAATAACAAAAACATACTTGGGAAATTTTTAATCAGTAATGTACACAGGACAATTTCTATTTCAATGGCTATTTCCCGTAGTATAGACCGAACAATTCTATTTCTATGGCTTGTTCCTGTAGTATAGACCGAACAATTCTATTTCTATACACAGGGCACTTTTATTGCATGGCTTTTTCCAATAATTTCTGTTTCTATGGCCCTTTCCTATAATATTGACCGAACAATTCTTATTGATATGGTCCTATCAAATAATGTCAGACAGATCACTATTTCCATCGGTAATATTACAAATGATAGTTCACTCAAAAGATGTAAGAGTTTTGAAGAGTGTTGGATGAAGATCATCGTTTCGAGATAGCAGAGCAGAGCAAAGGGCAAAGAGGTGAGGGTAAAATAGGTGAGATGTTAAGCGCTCTTGTTTAAAAATCTCCACGGCTGAAGCACTTCATACGGACAGACTGATACAATATACTACTACCGTCTGTCCTCACTTATAAGTCGAACAACAACAAATATCCTAATCTGTCGTAGCATAATGCGCTTGCAGATCAGGGTCTATGTTGTCTGTTCTACTAATCACTCCTAACAAACTGCGCAGAGCCAGATATGTGAAGTTTGCAGCTGAACTCATCTTATAAGTGAGTACACACGGTGTGTTCTCTCGTGAATAGGTACATTCTTTATATCATTCATTACATCCTGAATGTTGTATATATGTTGCTAAAGTATTTGGAGTTTTAAAACGTTTCTGATGTATGAAGCACAGGCGTGATAACATGTGCACTCTGGACACAGTAGGAAAGTCCACTTCTGGACATTCTGGATTGGGTTACGCATTAGCAGGAATGTGATGACAGAAACGTTCATTTGATTGATGTTGGGGGCTACTCTGGGGCCCAACAAGAGTTTAACGTTACAAAGGCACTTTGGGGTCCAGTGGTGAGTTGTTATGGGATCCAACAAACTTAATAACAATCAATTGTAAGATATAGTAGGTCCATAACCAATGAGGCTATAATGGCAGCGGATGTTAGACCCTTACTCTCTTTCCATTAGTAAATCCAGATATTTCGCATCAACTATTTTAACGAGTGGCCACTTCCATCGTTGTATTCATGGCTGTATGTACACATTCTTGATTTATATATAAACCAGTATCTGTACATCAAACTATGTAGGTCGTGCAGGTAAATTTACATTTATTGTGCAGATGTTATAAATAGGTGCAATCAAGGAAATTAATACATAATAATACCAACAAGAAGAAAGGCCTAAGCTAAAGGTAATACTATAATTATTAAACGGGCACATAATTTAGCGGGTAAACAAACAATAAAGAAGCAAACAAATTATCACCTCCCCCCCTAAAAAAAAAGACAACGCTCCCCTCCCCCGAAACAGCAACAACAACAACAATATCTTTACTGAAATGACTGAAATCAAAAGAAATTCTTTATTCCGATGCTTAAACCGAACTGAACAGAAATTACAGAAAAAGAAAGAAAACCCGGAATATTGTGCTAAAATGGCTTAGACTAAAGATAACACTAAAATCCCTAACACACAAGGAATTTAGCAGTGGCAAAAAACAAAAACAAAAAAAAAAAAACAAGAATAAAAAAAAGAAACAAGAAGGAGCAATAAAAAAAAATCCATATTATTTTTATTATAAGATCGAGACTCAAATAAGAAAACTCAAGAACCTGACACGGAATGTAATGAAACAACAAAGGTATGGAATGTTATATAATAAGGATTGAGATTAAATAGAGCAATAAATAAGTTCCAAACTAAGTCTGACTATAAAAGTAAGAAACTAAATTTAGCAGGGACTCGGATTATGATATCAAAATGGCAGAGGCAAAAAGTAATAATTAAATTTCTGACATGAGATCTGTCAGTGTGTAAAATAACTCCGATTTGTTTTTAAAAATGTAAGTTGCTCAGACCTCTTTGTGTCTGTGTAATGGTGTGCGTGATGATGTATTATTGTGTGTATTTGTTTATAAACTACTACTACTACTACTGTTACTGATACTACTACTACTACTGCTACTACTGCTGCTACTACTACTGCTACTACTACTACTACCACTACTACTACTAGATAAATAAATAAATAAATAAATAAATAAATAAATCTGAATCGAGAAATCAATTTTTGGGAAGGAAAGGGATCGTCTGCATTTTCTTTTGATACGTCTTCGTTTCGATCAGTTTGATTTTGCTTCGCCCTCCTTTTGTGAGGAGATGACACTGAAAGCTTATGTCATTGTTCGTGACGCACAACGCATTCCCTTAGCTTTGTCTCCTGACTTGGATTCTCCGTTCTTAAGATCAACGTTGCTTTTCTTTGACGTTGAGGACATTCTTCAACCCTGCCCCCTTTCCCTTGACAGACACCAAAGGTATATTTTCTAATATCTCAGTGGTTGAGCTCCATATAGGTCTTGTTGGATGTTGTGAATATTACCAAGAGCATGATCTTTTATTGTTCTTCATTGTCAGTAACATCATTAGCCGGCTCTTGATAATGTACCACAGCAAGCGCACGCGAAAGAGTTCATTCAAATAGTATAATATGAGCGAATGTTATCCTGAAACGATCTCGAAAACTCTATAGAGAGTCAAGATTGCACAAGAGTGAAAAATCCTTTGACCTTACGAAATAGAAACAACTCACAACAGTAAAGTTGAAACTGTATTTGCGTGTGTGTATTTGTGTATTCATGGAAGGAAAAAGATGAAGAATTAGTTATTTATATCTCGTCAAGATTTAATGAGGTATCAGAGAATCACACATGCACACGTATCTATCTATCTGTCTATCTATCTATCTATCTATCTATCTATCTATCTATCTTGAGAAAAAGAAAAGAACAGAAGACACCGATCCTGGGAAATAACTGCAATTGTTTAGAACAGTTGCTGTGCATTAAAATAATAACCCACAGGAATTTTCATGGTAAAGATGGTAAATTGATGATTGGTGATGTTTTTCGTATGCGTAAATGAGAGACAAGCTTTTTTTCCCCAACTGTTTTGTTACTTCTTTGTTGAGGATATCAAGGACGAACGGGTTTTGAGTTTCGTTGATACTGAGGGAATCAGCAGCATGAATGATTTATACCAAAGTGACTTCGCAGTGAGCTTCATAATTCACTTGCATGGCCAGAGTTAAGTTGGCTGTCGATATAGAAGGAGAATGAATTTCCAAATGTTCCGAAAGAGGGTTGCTGTTGTTGTGACTGGAGGAGTTGTTGTGGTGACTGGCGTTGGACGCAATACAAACCCTTGTTTTTACTGTCCGTAGCACATTTTAATGAAGGACTTGGGACACGATAATCAATATAACTACTGAGTAATATTGTCCGCAAGGCTTGTATCCTTGTTGCAAAATCAAATTGGCAATCGCTGTTCCGATGATATATTACGCCACAAATATTTGGCAGCAGAAGACGATTTGATTTTTTTTAGGAACGCATTCACAACACTAACACAGGAGTTGTTTCTGTAGTTCATGAACAGGGAAACTCTGGGAAGGAGAAGGCGAGATAGCTAAAGTGTCTAATTTGATGGGAGATGCTTCTTTTATTAGTCTGTGACTTGTAATGCGGCAATCCAAAAATCAAAACTATGTGGATATCTTTCCAACACGTTCACTTCTTGAAGTTGGTTTTTGCCTACTTCACTTGTTCTTTGATATCGTACACATCGTCTTCTTATTTGCCACTCGTTGTAAAATATGTCTTTTAACACGTCTCTAATCATGTCTTCCAATTTATACACAGGAGGATCACTTACATGCACTTGTCCAATGACACAAATCAAATGTTGCTCCTCAATAAGTGACTCGCTTTCGATACTTCTCATAGACTGATGCTGGTGTGATATTTGTGGGATTGTAGTCAGTCGTCACGTGTCCGGCGAGAAATAGAAGTAGGTTATGAGGTGTTGTCTCTTTTCATCATGCATTTCTTCGCGTCTGTCTTTCCATATTTCTTTTCTTCTTCTGCTGAAGAATGTGTTTATATTTTTTGACCCAAGCTTTTATTTCTTCACGTTTGAGAGTAGGGGATGGTGTCAAGGAAGCTGCAATCTATGTATTGGTGCAGACAGAGTTTGAAACTCTCTTCTTTTTTGTCCATCCTCGGCTCTGCTTGTCTTGGTGACTTTTGGTTCGCTTTTCATAATTGTCATGACATATCTTTGAATAGGTTCATATGTTTCGTTTAAAGCTATTCAGTAAAATAGGTGAAGACGTTACAATACTTGTCCGTATTGTTGCGATGTTTCTTTATCTGACAAATCAGTTCGACCCATCAACGATTGTAATTCTTTTGTAACTATAACATATTAGCGAGATTATAATTCGGGGGTAAATTAGGTATCCACTGTTCGTACCAACCATAGAGTTCCTGCCATCGATTGTTTTGAACTAAAGTCGGTTTTCATTCTTCCATAAGATCAAATGGTATTAGTGTGATTATATTTCAGAAAATCTTTTTATCTCATTATATCATGACTCTTAGAAAAGGTCCAGCAGTCGATCGTAACAAAGGATCAGCCAGTTTTAACAAGGTTCTATCAGCATGGGTAGATAATCTCCTTGCTGAACCAGCATTGTGTTGTTTCGACTGATGGGTATTTTCTTTACACGATTTGGCGAAGAATGTTCCGATGTTTTCCTAACTGTTGTTTCTGATTTTGTGTCGACAGTACCGTTATCTTCAAAACGTTCAAACATCATGCACACACGGAATCAATGGTTTCTTTTTGTGCTTTTTGAATGATGTGCTCTCGCATCGGAAGAATGGAAGTAGTCATATGGGGCTGTTTAGTGACAATGGAAATCCCAGTCAAAAAGGTGCTGGGGCTGTTTAGCGACAAGGGGTATTTAACATGGGGAATATTGGGGTTGTTTAGCAACAAGGGGAATTTAACATAGGTTGGACTTGTATAGGGACAATAGGAATGGAACTGGTGGGGTGACATCACGGTACTGGACAGTGGCAACAATGCTGCAAGTGGCTGACTTCAATCGGGCGGAACACTGGCAACAATGTTGCAAGGGGCTTACCTGAATACGCGCCACTCTAGTTAGGGACAAATACAACAAAGACAGAGACAGAAATATACAAATACAAACCCGAGATTTGTATATAAAGCTTTACCTAGACCTGAAATTATGTTGGCGGTGTTAATAAATTTGCATAATTATAATGATACTACAAATAGCTTTAATCAAGGTAAACACCAACGCCAAAATGGATGTGACTATCCCGGAACATTAAATTCCATAGGTTCATACTAAAAGTAGTACTAAAATTACTACATTGTTCCGGACTTCAGCGGAGACAGAGAAAATCTGGAACATTAGTATTCAAATGGCTGTGACTAAAAGTAACGCTAAAATTACGAAATTGTCCCAGTATTTAACGGAGACTAAATATATCCTAGAACATTAGATTAGCAGCAGAGGGGGTGAACAGACCATTTTTGTTGGAGACCTTATTTATAAAAAATAAACCTTCCTACGAAAAGGAAATCTTAATGTCAATAACGTTAAACCACAACCTCTAACAATCATTTTGTCAGGCCGATTGGGTTAGCTTGTTGTGTTACCTTATCTGACGCGCGTTTTTATTTTCAAGAATGTTTCGTTTACGCGCTGGTCACTCAACGCTGGTCGTTCACCCCCTCTGCTGCTATAATTAAATCATTATTGTTATATCAATAATGATAGGAGAATCTCACACAACTAGATTAGCTCGAGAGCGACTAGATGCAATTAAGAAATATTTACCCGTCCGTAATTCTGTCAAGCAGCAACTACAAGAACGTCAGGAGTCTCAAGTGGAATTTGCAGAAGGTACAGAACAATTATTTAAACCGATTGTCGAACCAACAAAGAAAATTGTTACAGCAACTGAGGCAACACAGAAAGCTCTTGAAGCATTACCTGTTGATATTGCTGCTCGTATTCAAGCAGCTCAACCTGGGGCTCAACCACAACCACAACCTAAACCACCAAGAACCAGAATTAAGATAATAGATAAATTTACGCCTGAAGGTATTGCTGCTATCAAGGACCCAAAGCAATTGCTTGATATTGCCGCGTTTGGATATTATGATAAACAAAAATATGTAAAACCAGGATATGTTAAATCTCTAAGTTCTGCCAATTGGATTAGGGATGTATATCGCGTTGCTACTGGTATTCCAGAAATTAGATCTAATGAAGATATTGATAATTTTAACAGATTTGATGAGGCTGTATATAAGCATATCGAAAAAGCTAAACAAGGTAAACGACTATTACCATCACCACAACGATTCACCACGACTACTACCACCACTACCACAACAATTTGAATTACCATCACCACAACGATCACAACAACTACAACAAGAGCTACAACAACGAGAACAACAACGACAAGAAATAATGAAACAATTGAAATCACCACGACAACCAGTCAAAATAACAGAGGAAGAATATGAAGATCCTGGAATCACTAGCGATTCTACCGGCGCAACTGGAAGTGGTTTAGGAAGTGGCCTTATTACTTGTCCCATAAACGTCCTTGCTGATGTTGATCGACTAGAAATTCTCATTGGAGGAAAACGAGCTAGCAATAATTCCCCAGAAATCATTAATGAAGCAGCTGATATTTGTCAACGATTATTTACAGGTGGTGTTATGGATATTAATATGTATCGGTCCCTTATTAATGAAATCAGTGACAATGTCACTTATGATTATCATAGTGACTAAGTATGTAATTAGATGCGATTAGTGATAAAATCACTTAATAATAATATGATCATACATAATACTCATAGACCAACCATGGTCAGGGTAATAAATTCACGATTACCAGTATACAAAACAACCTACGGAGATGGACTAGGTGATGTTGTTCAAGGTCTATTTAGAAGGATAGCCCCAAAAGCAATACCGCTTGCAAAGCAACTAGGAATGAAAGCTATCGATGTTGTTCGTGAAAAAGGTATTGGCGTTGTTGGTGATGTTGCTAGCAAAGCATTCTCAGCAATCAAGGATAGACTAGCGCGATTAATACGACGAAAACCTCAACCAGTGAAACTGGCCAGCACTGAAGTGATGCCCGCAAATGTCAGTAAAATAATAAATCAAGCTGCTAATAAAAAACTAGCAGAGTTGGCTACCAACACTAATGTTGGGTTAGAAAAAGAAAAAAATATAACCGCTAGTCTGATAGCAGGAAGCGGTCTTCGTGTTAGACGAAGACGATAATAATAAAGATGTTCAAACGTATATCTGATCCCGCGTTTGACATGGATGCACCAGTTTTAAAAGATGAATCTGTGCGCGATTATCAATATTATTCTTATGATGCACGAGATCCAAATCAGCGTGGAGGACGAATTGAGCTGCAAGTTCAGGATACAAGCAGATATTTCTTACTCGCTGAAACATTTATCGAGGTTGAAGGTGAAATTCTAAAAACAGATAATACTAAATACGACGCTGATATTGGTGTTAGTTTTGTTAATAATGGCATCATGGCATTGTTTGAGGGCGCTATATACATGACTGATGGAAAAAATATTGAAACAATCCATAATGATGTTGATGTTGCCACGACAATACTTGGCCTTGCACGGTATAGTGATGATTATTCAAGATCCATCAATGATGTTTGTAAAAGATACTTCTAATTCTCCAGAGTTCCAACAATATGAAATAAGACGACCAAGAAATATTGCTAGAAACGCCGACGCGGATGTACAAAGTATGATTATTAATGTAGATCCAGATTTCAACTTAGGATTTAGATCACGTCGAGCAATGTTAAGCGGTAATAGGAGAGCATTTTCATGTGCGATTCCATTATCACATATCTTTGGATTTTGCAGAAATGTCAGAAAAGTCATTTTCGGAGCTAAGCATACAATTGTACTTGTAAGAAAAGGTACCGACAATGATGCAATATGGAGAAACCCTGGTATTGATGCTGGTAAAGTAATTCTTACAAAACTTTCATTGTGGATGCCAGTAATGACTCCAACAATAGCTGAAGAAGAATATTTACTCTCTTTTATGAGTCAAGGTGGTAAATCAATGTTTTCATGGTTGACAATGACCACACATGCTGTACAAAGTGCAGTTAATGGTTTTATTTACTTGGCATATAGCTTCTCAGCAAGGTGTTTCAGCACCAAGGCATATATTTATTGCTTTCCAAGACGCTGCACGAGTAAACTCACAAACTCTAAGCATAATGATATTTGATAAACTCGGTGTTTCTAAGGTTTCTTTAAGGATAAACGGACATCAAGAACCCTCCGAGGATATTTTGTTGAATTTTGGTCAAAATCATGTTGCACGTGCATATCATCGATTAATGACATTCATGGGACGTGATCAGAATATTGATTCTGGTTTACAAATATCACAGTTAGATTTTACAACATTATATCCGATTTATTACTTTTCGCTGGAACATTTAGATTTAACCAGACAGTCCGTCGTCGACATACATTTTAGAGCTCGCGTAAACAGAGATGCTGTAACTATTCCTAATTACAGAGCTGTCGCTGTCATACTTAGTGATAAATCAATGCTACTTGAAGGTGTTGGTGGACGAATGAGAGTTACTGATGCCCCAGTAGAAAACATGAAATTAGATCACTCATGATAATTATAAATGTCATATCAACATGTTAGTGTTACTCTGACTCCTGGTCAGATTAAAAAGCTACAATCATCATCAAAAAATAATTGTGCTGTAAAAATATCACTAAAGCGAGAACAAATCTCAGCTGGTCCGAATAAGCTATCATTATCAGAACGCCAGCATAGGCATTTCAATGAAGCAAAAAAATCAAATAAAGGTATAAAACTTAATCTTTCTGCGAGTGCCATTAAAGAAATCGCTAAAACGGGTGGTATATTTCCACTTCTTGCCTCGTTACCAGCAGTAATAGCCGCTGCAGCCCCAGCTGTTGAAAAAGCAGCTGCATTAGGCGCTGTTGGAACCGCTGCTGGAATGGCGTTAAAGAAAGCAACGGGTCAAGGAATTATGCACGCAGAAGACTTAAAAAAAAGATCACGGGTAAAACAACACGGAAGACGTCTAAGAGCTCCAAACATGCCACAGCCGGGCCGTCTAAGATTATCAGGGACCCCATATTCATGGTACGGAAAAGGTCTAAGACTGCCCCGGTGACTTTGTCACCGAGTTCGATGATTTTTCCTATGTCTAATTTTGATTTACTTAATGCTGGTAAGCAACTGAATATAAAAAACTTCAGAGGTGTTTTTATGCGTGATCAATTACCTACCGTTGCAATGCAACATGAAACTGGTATTATTAATCTCGATAAAAACTTAGGTCAAGGCACTCATTGAGTGGCATATGCAATTGATCCACGTGGAATTATTTATTTTGATTCATATGGACTAGCACCACCAAAAGAATTTTTAAAATATGTTAGCACAGTACGAAGTACTGCTATGCAAAGTCAGAACGCATCGCGTTCTAAAATCTGGTATTCAACATTACCAACACAAAAATTAACGGATCTGCCATTATGTGGTCGAGAAGTACTCGCTGTACTTGATGCTGTATCAAAATCAACAACGCCACCTCATAAAGTCGTGCATGAATATACTACGTTGTCACACTTAAACAGATATTAGTAAATATAATGGTAGATATTTATGGAAGATCTTCTCGCAAAGCTCAGCAGCAAGTCGATTTATCTAAATATGCAACTCTTGATCAGCTCAGAAATGAAATCGATGATTTATTAAATATCACAAGTGTGGATCAAAATGAAGTCGTTGTTTTTCAGGATAAACAAGGACGATTAAAAACAAGTAATATACAACTGTCAGATGTACTTATACGAATTCCCACCGCGGTTATTAATAATATCGTTACTTTTGCTGATCAAGGTAAAATACAAGATTCCGGTAAGTCAGTTAACGATTTTATCAAGCGAGCTGGTGATTTATTTACCGGTAACATTATCATGAATCAAAATAAAATTATATACCTTGGAAACCCAACCGCAGATACAGACGCAGCAACAAAAAAAATATGTCGATGATCAAGAA
Organism: Megalonaias nervosa; assembly: GCA_016617855.1. Classification (NCBI taxonomy): domain Eukaryota; kingdom Metazoa; phylum Mollusca; class Bivalvia; order Unionida; family Unionidae; genus Megalonaias; species Megalonaias nervosa. The sequence continues at coordinate 13,630 of JAECUM010047224.1, forward strand.
TCTAAGTACGTATTAGTCAACGGTGGTATAATGCGTGCATTTCTCAACATGAATAATAATGGTATTAATAATCTTAGGACACCAGAATCAGATTTCGACGCTGCAACGAAAAAATACATCGATGATATCGCTAGCGATCAAGTGACATCATTAACAACAATCAACGATGAAATGACCGCATTTAGAACTGATTTTTCCAATCACGTACTAACGTTCCTGAATTTTCGTAGAAACATAAACAGATCTATTAATGAATTTTTTGGAAGTCCACCAACTGTTGACATAAAACTTGCTGACATTAACACAAAAATCAACGATATTGTTAGGGGAATTCCTAATATTTTTGAAAAAACAAATCTAATAACAGAGTTACTTACTAAAATTCCTCACCAGAACACGTTGCGTTCTCTTGTGTACACAGTAGCATCAGGATCATCAACATGGACACCGCGCGATAACACTCTTGAACATACCGCAGAAGTAACTGGGTTATACAAGCTATCTGTGTACGGTTTGGAAATTACTGCGGCCACTTCATCATCACCGAATGTACATTATAATCCTCTACTGGTGATGCTAAATAAGAACATCAAAGAAACATTTACGTTGACATCAACGGAAATGTCCCCGAGACGTTACTGGTGGTGTCTGGAATTCGTAGCTGAAACTTTTCAAGTAATTACTTAATTAAATGACAACGTCATTGTATAATGAATCAAACCTTAGTGACGGAGTCATTTATCGACGTGGATCGTTACAGATACAATCAAGTATGTGAGTGTCAAACCAAACTAAAAAAATATCATCGACGATTATACAGTAAAATTAAAAAAATATCGCAGACGTATGATTGTTATTGATATAATTGTTTACTCAGTTTCTGCTGTTATTGTTGGAACCGGATTATTACTATCAACAATAACAACGACAGCACCTGCAGTTGTAACAATTGTCGTTTCACCTTCAACGATTATCGCAGGTATCTTTAGTATTATCGCAAAGAAGATAGCTACATGTACAAACACAAAATTACACGAGTATATAATAAAACTACACACAGTAACAACATCTTATTCTAAACTATCATCGTATCTTTCGGCGTACCTCAGCGATGGTAAAATATCTGATGAGGAGTTCGCAACGATAATGAAAACCTATGATGAAGCATTTAGAATCGCTAGCGATTCTAGTGATAAAGTAACTTGTGATAAAGTGAAAGATTGAATCCCGAGAGAACGCTCTGCGTTCTATTAAAATAATAACAGTAATAACAATGTCAGCGTTAGAACTATTACAACAGATCGTCACTAATACAACGCCGTCAAAAACTACTATGATATCATTAAGTTCGACCAATCCTGAATTTAGCGTTAACTTTCCAACTGCAATTTCAGCAAGTGAAATAGCGCTAGCACAATTACGAGTTTATCATAGCTGGCCAAATATTAGGTCAAAATCGTTTGGTGGACTACCAGCAAACAATTCACTGGTATTTGCAAATAAGAATAAACCCGATGGAACTCCTGATTGGCAAGTTGTTGGAATTTCAACGGGCAGTTATCAAATAGAACAGATTAATGATCAGTTCCAACGTAGAATTAAATCTATTACAGGAAAAGAATCCAAAATAGCAATTACTGTTTACGAACCAACATTATCAGCGGCGATTGAAATAAATTCCCCTGATTATGTTGTAGATATTTATCAAAGTTCGATCAGATCTGTGTTAGGATGGCCTGATGTTCCCCCAGACCAAAGGTCAAATGGAATTCCAGAACCAAAACTAGAAGAATTTCTCACAACGGAAAAAAGATTTATGAAACGTCCAGAATATCGAAATTTATACATATTTAAGTTTCTTAATCAGGATCCACATAATGATATAGTAATTCCTGCGCATCGGACTGCATTATTTGATGTTATTAGAGAAGGACCAGATTGTCGTGAAAAGGAAATAGTTTATGAGAAAGGTATTCAAATTTTTTTAGATCCAATTAATTCTGAATATACACGTGTGTTCGGTAATTTACAAACTCTTTTTTCAGCATTATCACAGAATTATATCAACGATATAAAACAACAGGTAATTGAAACGATACAACACTTAAATACAGTCATCGAAGATTTGGTTTTTGCTAACCGAAGTATTGTTTTAGGAGCAACTAATCCTAAATTAGAAGGTAGTCTTAGTGAAGAAGAAAGATTAAATATTATAAAAGTATACTTAAGGTGGAAACAAATATTTCTTGATCATTATAAAATAATAGAAGAGCAATTACAAGCATTTATGATACCAGGATTTGATACTGTTAAACTAAAAAAATCAGTTATTGATCTTATTAACGATTATTTTCCAAAAATACTTGAATCATGGAGAAAAATAGTCCCGCCATCGGTTATGCTTAAACATAATAACGATCCATACGGTGGAGGCCGTCACATATCTCCGGGTATTGTTAATATAACATCTACGATCGCAGTCAATCTATTATGTGATGTGATTGATGGCAGCTATCAAGTAGATCTTTCAAAGTCTAGCCAGGCCCAGCAAGGATATATATTATATTCATTTAGTCCTCAAGCGCCACCCGGGTGGTTAATTGTATCTGAGCCAATTAACCCCGTTTATCTACGTGTACATAATCCGTTATTATCAAGGATACATTTCAAACTTACTGACCAAATAGGACACATTTTGGATTTGCGAAATGAGGTTTTAAGTATTAATCTATATGTGAGATCATAGAGCGTTATCGCAAAAAAAAAATAAATAAAAAAAATATCCAAATTTAACTCGGATCAGAATAATTTTTTTTTACTGGGGTAAATCGTAATTATCAGAATCTGGATAAAATATTTATTATTATAATTATAAGTAAATAAACTGTATGCTTCAATTTTGCCAGGGATGTTGTTTAGCCATTATCACATTATCATTTTCACAATGCTGTCTTAACTGTCTTATACGAAAGTTTACAATCTTTTTCTGTTCGTATTCATGAGATAATTCTAACTTAATTTTGTCAATAGCTTGTGAGAGAGGTACAAGCAGCTTTACCTGATTATCTGTAACTGTTGCCAGCGACTGTAACATTGCCTGCTGGATAAACTTCATGAATTTATAATCAGATGGCAAAGTATATCTATTTTCTAATTTCCTTTGTTCTAATGATTCAAAATCACACAGAATTTTTTCAGGATTAAGATTATCAGATATATTTATACTGTTATGTTGTAATTTTTTAATCGCAGAAATAATAACATTAATATTTTGAGAATTCATTATATTATAAATGTTTGTTTAATATAAAAATAAAATCATAATAATATTAATAAAATAAAAATAATAGTCCCCTCTGAGGACTGTTTCAAGATGATTATATACATATGATTATGATCATATATATATGGTTATGATTATATACATATGATTATATGCATATTATTATATACATATGGTTATGATTATATACATATGATTATGATTATATACATATGAGTATGATTATATACATATGATTATGATTATATCTTAATTAAGGACAGCACAAAACACAGAATCTTAATTACAGTAGCGTATTTACAGCAAGCATATTTACAGCAATTATATACATGATCTTAATTATACAGAAATTATGTACAAGGTTTTTTATAGACGGCACAGTTACATATAATCTTAATTCTAAGAACTTTAACTCTAGGACAGCACAGTTACATATAAACTTAATTCTAAGAACTTTGACTCTAGGACAGCACAGTTACATATAAACTTATCTTAAAGACAGTACTACGGGCCTTCTCTACATTCAATACAAATTTACACACTCTCCTCCCATAATCAACCCAGGGAGTGCAAAAGTGCACCCACCAAGTGACATGGTGGGAGAGTGTACAAATTTTCTATTGAAACGCAGAAGGGCTGGCTAAACGCCCCCACAGTATGCCGGTCACGAGAATCGAACCACGGACCTTGAGTACGAGAATCCAGCGCGTTAGCAATCGGCCACCGGACTTCATTATGTATACATAATGAAAATATTATTATATAGTTAAAGTGCAGGCACTTAAAGTATACAGAATAAAATCACAATTATTGTAAAATGTAGTGTGGATTTCTTAATAAAATCACAATTATTGTAAAATGTGAATTTATTTTCAGTTTCCAAATGCATTGGAGAAATATATACATAAAACCCGCATTTCTGCCGAGTTAAAAGTCTGTATTCATCAGACGTTGCTAAGGATACTAAAATAATCGATAAGTTATATGAACACACATGCCGTTATAAATTTGTAAAAATAACCTCATGTATACATACATGTATTTTGATAGGTATTTGCTGCTGGGCCGCAAAGCATTTCATAAGAATGTGTAACATTTTAAACATAAATATTATTGAGATTTTACACAAACATGAATATTGTTGAGACTTTACATGATTCATAGAGTATTGTGCACATGTGTAACATACAGCATCATTATTTATACAACAACGAAGTTATTGAAAATCTTCAATTGTTGTAGGGTCAAAAACCCCAGGGGTTCTCTAATTGATTTTCATGACTTTTTGATAAATTTGACAATGACTCACTAAAAACTGATAAAGAATAAGAAATTTTGATCAAAAGTCACTTCATACTATCAAAAAATCAGCAAAAATAGGAAAATTTTGACCAAAGTTTTTTATAAAATCGAAAAATCATGAAAATCAATTAGAGAATCGCTGGGGGTTTGACCCATGCAACGCTGCAAATCTGACTGATTTTCATTGATTTTTTGGCCATTTTTCATGCAAAAAACAAGATTTTTGACCAAAAATCAACAAAAAAACAATAATTTTTGAACAAAATCAACAAAATAATAATAAAAATGCTAAGCATTTCTGAAGATGATTTTATCATCTTATTTTATTTGCAATATTGTTGAGATTTACATGCATAACTAAATTCATTGGAATGTTTTTACAGTCGAAGTTTGGACAATCAGAGAATGTGATATGTGTTTTGTGTACTATTAAATTTGAAAGATATATCTAATATTACTTATGTGGGTTCCATTTTGACCAAAATTCGCAATATATTGCTGTCATTAGCACGACAACTGCAAGATTTACTAAGTTATGCTTGACGGAGTTGTCTTGCTTAATCATCTGATACCATATGAACATACACGAATTTGATTTTTCGTCCAAATCTTACTGAAAAAGCAGATTTTGTGATATTATCTGCCACGCATTTTACTGAAGGTGGTACTATGTCAAAATATTTACCAGCAGAATTAATTGACTTAAATATAATTTCTTCGCCATCTGTATTTACAGATTTAACAGCCCTTGCGTATCGTGCGCCGCCAGAATTTCCGGACTTGCAATTTTGACTTTGTGTAACAATTCGCAAGTTATCAAGCGAGTTATCAAGTTTATCACCACTGATGTGATCGATTACAAGTCTATCTTTGATTAGTCCAAAATAACACTCAAACACGAACCTATGTGATAAATAATTTTTATTTCCACTGGTATTAAATCTAAAATAACCAAATTTATCAACACTACCGACTGGTTTCTTTAATCTACAGTGCCTAATTACACCATCACGAGATGCTTCATAATTTGTAATGATTGGATGCGTTACAAACTCATTTTGCTCCATTTATATACTAATATTATTTGTTTAAATCATTATTTTGAAAACCTAACGAGATAATCTTCTTCGGTTTTTATAGGAGATTCACCTGAAGATGTTTTATTTTTTTTATCGTAATATCGTTTCAGCTCTCTGTATTTTTTACCACCACATTGCACACACAGTTGAGTTTTTCCTCTGACTCCAATACCACACCGCACACACGGTTTTAGTCCTAGACAAACTAACGCACTGCATATGAAAACCGCAGAATTCATTTACGCATGCTTTGTTACAAGGAGAAGTATATCCGATCATAAGCCAATTACATCGATTCTTTGTTTGAATCATATACAAGTAATTAAAATTCAATTTAAATACATATTTGTCTTAATTATAATAATGCAGGAATTATCCGCAAAAGAACCCTCCGCTGTCTCAGCGGGAGCTAGATTTGATTTTGACAGGCTGCCGAAATATAAATTTAGTTTTTCGATGCAAGATCTAGCTTTAACGAACAAGGATATAACTAAACGTATCCGTGAAGCCAAAAAGGAATTTCGCGACGATGGTGCGGTTCATATGTGGTCGACATTCAGAATTGGAAATACTGTTAATGTAATGAATGACAAACGAGGAAGAGAGATTATTGACTACCTTGATGTTCAGAGATATTTTATTTTAATAAAATTTATTGTAAAGACAGACGATGACACTTGGATTATCCGAGACAAACGTGATTCTGTCCACATGCAGTCAGGAAATAATATTGTTCTCAGTAAAAATTCCAGACCAGGAATACTTACTGGTATTGACAAAGAGTATCCTGTGACTGCGGTTGTGTACGCAATATATCCGTTAAATAATAAACCTAACGTTGGGGATCTCAAACCTATGAAACTGTCATCGCTGACAGCATCAAGGATAAATTGTGTAGCTGAACGGGTTACAGAACACTTCACAAACGCGATACGCGGAAACGGTTTAACGGATTTACGACGTAAAAAAATAAATACGTGGGCAGAAGCAGTTAAAGATACCGGAGCGTCTATCAGCGACGTTGCTGAGCTGGGAAAGAAATTAAAATTCCCAATAACAGTGAAGACGTTAACTGGAGAGATTTTGTACAAATCGAAATATGAATCAAGAGGAGCTTCGATAGATATTATTGATCATAACGCTCATGCATGGACTGTGGCAGTAACAATATTTCCACGAGACAGAACAGTTAAATTTAATAATGGTCATGTATTTGATTTTATCAGAAATATCAGTAAAATTGACCCTGTATCTGTTTGGGTGTTTCAAAGTTCGGAATATGATTATCATGATCAGTTTGTACGGTCTAATGGTGATATTTATCGTACAGAATCTCTCCACGAAGAAATGAAAAATCTTGCATTAAAATATATCACTGATGATATTAAGGTTGGACAATTAGTGAATAATTATTTTACCGTTCCATCAGTTTCTGCTCACGCTGCTCAGGAGAAAAATTCATGGAAACCGACACGATTGGAATTTCTTGAAGATGTCCAACACAGTTGTGTGGAATACGGACATGGTGGATTGTGGAATACTAAATACGATAATAGAGACATTATCTCAGTTGATATGGTAGCATGTTATCCTGGAAGTTTTCTTGGATACTGAGGGTGTTCTGGATACTTTAAGAGATTTGGACATCCGACACACGAGATAACCAGAGTTGCGATAAACGGACCCTTACCAGATTTTAACTTAACCCGATTCGCCTGTATAGAGTCATTCGAGTTTTGTAGGAATCTCCATCCGATTGTTTATGCGTGGTTTGGAAGACATTTTTCAGAAAAATGTTGGGCTCCAATAGTACTATTAAAGCACATGCTTGATGCTGGAATTTTAATATCGTTAAAAGTGAGTGAAGCAATTATATCATACCGCGTGCAAAACAAGTTTGGTTGCCAGAACCGGATATATTTAATATTAATGATGCTAGGAGAGATTTTCCTGATCTTAACGAAGATGATATTGTTAAAATTACTAATAATAAACGTAAATGCAGGAGAGAAAGTGATGAGAAACTTGCAAAAGATCTCGGCAGAAAAATAATCGTTAAATTTACGCAAGGATGATCATATGATCATAAACGACATTGTACAAGATTAATTATGGACGATGCTGAACTCGATTTTATAATTTCTGATACAACTGAGAAAAACACATTTATAAGTCGAAGTAATGCTTATTTATCAGACGGAACTAAATTAGGTACAATTGTGAGCTATACTGATGGCGAGTCAATGCAGTTTACTCATTTAAGATCTTCGATGCTAGCGTACGTTTCGATAAATCTATTATCGATGATAAACAGATTTCATCTGATTGCAGTCAGAGTCGCGACAGATTCATTTTATATAAATAAAAAATATGCGGATTTGTTAAAACAATTGCATATTAACAATCATGCATCATGGGGCGAATGGAGAATAAAACATGAAGATACAATTAGTTATTCTGAACCTGCCAACGTTGAAATTAAAGAAATATATTACAAGAATAATCAAATACCAGAATTGTCATCGACAACTGCGCTGTTGCCATCTGTATATGATCCTGTGGCTAGACATAAAACCGTTTATCTTAATGGGTGTGGTGGTTCAGGTAAAACAACACGCGCGATTGAATTATTTAATAATTGTTCTGATATGATTGTTTTGACACCGACACATAAACTCGTTAGGGAAATAAAAGAACGAGGAGTAAAATCATGTACATACCATAGTTTCTTCAGATGGTGCGGAGACACATGGACTCCATCGCGGATGGGTGAGAAATACATTCCTAAAACTATCATATGTTTTTTCATCAACGATGATACTGCACCAAGAAATTCTTTGCCAGGATCAACCTGTAATAACTGTGGCCATCGTAGACCACCACGTTGATAAATTCGTTCAAACGCAGATGCAACTTCACTTGCTGTCTTTGTTGACAGTGGTTCTGCTTCTTTATATCTACTTGCAACGTCAACGACAGTTAACGCGTATTTGTATGTGCGCGATTGATGTCTACCAATTTTAATGGTATCATGTGGTAAAAACAAAATATCTGCTTGATGAACTTCATTGGGAGTACTGACATCAAAATGTGCATACTGAATTTTTTTAGGTGGTGGTAGATAAATTTGCCATATTGCCTGTCGTGCTAACCACGCTGCAGCAACAGCACGTGAGACTTTTGCTACTTCAGCAAGTTTACTAATTACTGCTTTGCCTCTCCAATATCCTCTTGGGCTATAATAAACAGATTCCATTATAATAGTTATATAATTTAATTACCAGCCCCTAGCACTAGTTTACTTTTCATAGCAGATTTTACTAGGAAGCTAGCAAGTTTTTCTCTGAGAGATTTAGTTTTATGGAATTTAATGCGTGAATCAGCTTTACATCTGCAATATGTCGTTGTTGCAAATCTTTACTTTTATACGCGACATCATGAACGTGACACGCTTGATCAGTTGCGTTTATTGGATACTCTCCAGGTCTTGGTTGATCTCGTTCGTCAAGTCGAATATCAAGTCGGGTTCCTGGACCACAATAATTATATCCAGGTAAATGTTTTTCACCAGGATACTTTGCCCATGGAGCTCCTGGTAATTTACCTAACGAAGCAGCGATATCACCACCTGTCTTTGTTGATGAAATAAATTTGTATTTTCTTGTACCACATTTCACACACTTGCCTGTAAGTGCGCGCCTGTTATTTTGTGTCATTATTGTCGTTAATCAACTGGTATGGGTGGGTGCTCTACATCGAACACAATATAAATCCATATTATTATTATATGGATATAATTGACTTCTCAGCGACACGAAAACAAGAGCCAGTCAAACATCATCCAGCGCTACCAAATTCCATCAGAGCAATTATACTTGGCCCATCTGGGTCTGGTAAAACGCAATTATTACTTAATCTGATAATGCGATGGCTCAAGTGGGATAAATTATATTTAGTAGCACCATCTGTAGATGATCAACGATGTTACGAGGTACTTAAAGATTTTAATGAAAATGCAAAGTCGCTGACGTGTCCTGATAAAGATAATGATGTTTTTGATTTTATTACCGATATCGATGAAGCTCCATCCATAGATGATCTTGATGGATGTATCAATAATCTCGTAGTATACGATGATGTAATGCTGGACAAACAATCAAATCCAGCTCGAATATTTTCGCGAGGCCGTCACAAAAATACAGACGTGATTTATTTAACTCAGAAATACACACAAATTCCAAAAGTGATCAGAGATAATTGTAATATCTTAACTGTGTTTAATGGAGTAGATAATTATACTTTACAAAATATTTATTATACTTGGTGTTCAGGGGACATGGACATGATTAAGTTTAAAAACTTCTTTTCAGAAGCACAAGCTGTTTCGTTCGAATTCATAACGATAAATTTACATGACCCAAGATCTAGGTATCGTATAGGTTTGGATAAAATTTTTGGTTAATTATAGCAGCAGGGAGGGTGAACGACCAGCGGAGAGTGACCAGCACGTAAACAAAACATGCCTGAAAATAAAAACGATGATGTAACAAAATGAGCTAACCCAATTAGAGAAATCTCATGGCCTGACAGAGGTTTTGGTTTAACATTATTGACCTTGAGATTTCATTTTCGTAGGAAGGTTTATTTTTCATAAATAAGGTCTCCAGCAAAATGGTCTGTTCACCCTCCCTGCTGCTGGTTTTAACATGAAAGACAAGAACGAGGCTTCTTATAAATTACTTATTTTTCCACAAAGTTTTCAAGGCTAGCAGACAAACGGGTAGGAGGACTGGCTGTGGATAGTTGGTTGAAAAGTCCCAGATATAAACATAAAAAAGTCGTACCACGGGACTGTACAGTGAACATGTTTCCAAAACTCCAAGCCGACAAACAGATGGACAGATTGACACTTATATTTGGCCGAAGTACTTGAAAGCTAGCTCAAATTATTGCAACACATGAGGGAGTCTTAAAGAACCTAGCTGCCAAGCGAATCAAACGGCACCCGTGCAAGGCTGTCTTGAGGTCGATGCTTTACCTGTTTCCAAGGACCTCAGAGAACAGTCGTTGTCATCTCAAGCGTTCTTAAACTCGGTAATGCCAAAAATAATTTTCCTTTAATAAGCTAACGACCACATATTTAAGAGACTCTGATTTCACACTTGAATGGTTTTTCTTGCTCACATTCGTGTGACGTATCAGAACGCGTTTCCAAGCCGCAAATTGATATTTTATGTCACATGCTACAAAGCATGACCCAAACACTTAATACACAGAATTATTCCTATCTCAAATTACCAAAGAATGTTAGATGAGAACATCTTGAGAATTCCTTATGTAAAGAAATTTTATGAAACAAACCCGTGTTAACTTAAGTCCCACGAATACTGTACATTATGACATCTGCTATTAGTAACTGGATGATTCCTCTGTTTATTAAATACGTTCGTAGCACCGACTCCTCATAATCAAGTAAATAATCATTAAAATCTAACAAAGCCACAAAAGGAGACGTAAATACAAATAGCATATACCCTATGGGTGTTACATTATCATACCTGACTCCACCTCCTTTGATCGGTGGCATTAAAGTGATCTAATAACTGGAAGTCAAACCACAGCTCCACTGGAACACTTGAGTTTACAGTACCATTTGGTTGTGGTGGTCCCACCATGCCACCTGTAGGTCTTCCGCGGAACATTATGGGAATCCAGCATTGTATTCCCGGTGGAAATAATAAAACTAAGAGAACGGAAATTACGAAACACTGTGCGGCTGCCATTGTGGATATGAAATTGTATCAAGTACTATGTTTACTGTGATTAGATTAAAGCTTACTGTATATAGATAAAGAGTCAACATGGAAGATATACATATAATAACTGAAAAGAGATTTGCTTGTCTTTACCCGACATGAATGTTGCCCTGTAATCAGGACACTTAACGTTCCTTTTTGATAATCAAGCATATTATACGTCTATAAGTTAAAGAAAAATGAAGCAAATTTTCGGCTTGTCTTGACTATATTTATCCTCACCTTAAGGAAAGTGAAATATATGTTGTTGTTTTTTTTTTGCTGTGACTTAAATTGATACTTCCTTAAGGTTAGTAAACCAATTTTTCGGCCTGTCGTGACTTTATGTGTTTTTAAGTTACAGTAGGTGAACCTTTTTACGGCATGTGTTGACTGCATATATCCCAAGGGTAAGTGAATCTTTTTTCAGCCTTGTCATGTCTGTATGTGTCTTTAAGTTAGAGTAGGTGAGCCTTTATTAGACATTTGTTGACTGTATATATCCTTCAGGTAAGTGAACCTTTTTTCGGCCTGTCTTGACTGCATATGTCCTTAAGTCAAGGTAGTTGGAATCCTTTGTCGCTCGGTTCTGAAAGTATATCTTCTTATGTTAAGGTAACTGAATTTTTTCATTGGCCTTCCTTGACTGGATATGTCCCGAAGTTAAGCGAACACGTTATTTCGGCTTGTCATGACTGATGCATGAAAAATATTGGAGATATTGATCTGGGAGTAGGTGAAACATCGCCACTTTTTGCAGATTGTTAAGATCAGGTATGTTTAGATCCTATCCTTTGAGAATGTTTTTAAATGTCAGGTTTGTGCTAGGTGGAAGTGCCCTCGTTTGTCTCGAAACGCCATTGCAACTACTAGTTGATCTTGAAAATAATTTCACAGTAACGTATAATATTGATCTGACCTCATTTTCTTAAACATTCAGTGTTGGATTAAGGCTTTCCAGTGCCCTAAGCACTGAAAATATGGCGCCCCTACCCCCACCCCTTCCTACAAAATGTGGAAAAAAAAAAAAAAAAAATACTAAAGGCTCAAAAGGTGGGAAAATACCAGTGTTGCTATCATTCCAAATTAAAATATTCGTTTATGCTGATCGAAATGGTCATATATAATTCATTCAGTTTTATCATCAACAATTAATTTGAATTTTTCTGGTGCCCTAAGCACGTACTCAGTGTGCTTAATGGGTAATCGGGCACTGTGGACATTTCTCAAAGAGTGATGGTAAATATATAATAAAGGACTTGAAGCAGCAGATCTAGCTCTGCCAATTTACAGTCTCTATCCGTCAAAATTTAACACAAAATGAATTAAATGACAATTCAGTACGAGGCTGACTCTGGTGTCTAACGCTCTGTGCAGGCAATGTTGTTGTTTACCAGAATCATTAATAGAGCAATTGTATTTTGCGACTCCCCAAAACATCACAGGCCATCCTCGATTTCCAAGATCACCTCTATGTGTCATGGAGTATGTACCTCAACCGAACAATCCGATGCCTATTTATTCAGTTTGCAAAGCAGTCATGGCGAGTAACATATTTTTGGAAAACTCTGGTAAGAACCACGGACTAACGGGAAGCTACTACCAAACTTTCAGTCATACGCATGTTGTGCGAACCCGAGACTCGATCCCAGATGGACAGAAGTTCGATGGCAGCAATCGGTAAAGGCGAGCGTTTTGGACCACTCGGCCACGCATGCCTACCCTTGACCCAATGTATTTATTTATTTGTATAGAGTTACTGACGAGCAAAACGACAGTATAACTTAGTTCGCTGTTATCACTAACATTTATCTACTAATAATTCCAATTTTTATTAATTGAATGCGTTTTCTACGTTTTGATCGGATGTAAACGGTCACGCGATACTGATCTGGAATTTTTTACACATCGATAAATTCTGCGGACTACTTTTGGTTCCCTGTTTCAAGATCATTTGATGTGAAGTTTTATCTATATCAACGCCTTACACCCTAATAATAACAACAACATGCACCCACCCACCCACTCCTGTGATAACCGATCAAAAATGACAAGTCACAGATAAAAATCGATCATTAGAAGATAAAACAATGTAATTGCATAGACCTTCCTGCACTCCAATACTCACCCCTTTTGCCAAAGAAGGCATATGGCAGGCTTTAGAAGCCAATCTTCGGAAATTATTGCATTTCACCTCGACAACATGTTACAACAGTGGTTATTAAAGGTCAGGGTCATATTCAACCAAGGGATCGCACTAGAAATGGACACAAATTTGCTTTGAAAGACCGAAATGAGTAGAAAGTAACAACGAAGTTACTATAACAACACGTGCCATCCGCAAGCATAAATTTCGAAAAAAAGGAATATTCCTGGTTTAACCGCAACAACCATTTTTTATATATTAAAATAATGATCATAACAATATATCACTGGCATGACCCGCTATGACATTCTACCCCGTATCACTGTATAAAGAATCGATCAATCTTGGCTAGCGAGGATAGGGCTATGTATTCTATCGCAGTTAAGAGGCTAATGAAAGAAAACTTCGATGTACATAAAAGTGAATGTTTTGTTGATTAAATCTGCTGATGTGATGTTAGAAAGGAAGTAAATTGGAATTATAAGGATTAAATGATCACGGTTGGGTATTTATCGATGTGTAAATTTTACCTAATCACTCAGAAAGTTTACATAATGTCCTTCGGACTTTATTTACTTTGTGAGTGATTAGGTAATATTTACACATCGATAAATACCCAACCATGATCGTTTAATCCTATATTGTCGTTGAATTTTTGTCTTTTAAGTAAAATCTCGAAACAGTAAACCAACCTATTTTCAGTTGAACCGTTGTAACATTTAACACATTAAATCCATTAAATATTAATTTCTGAATATATATTTTGTGGGTTAATACATATATAATATGATAACTCTTCCATATAACTAAGGATCGCAAAGTTTATTCAAATCAGCTTTTTTATGTTCTAGAATGGTATTAAATTTAGTTAATTGGCCAATGACATCAAAAGCGTTTTAATTATAGGGGCGTTGGCCAAACGGGTTTTGCCAATTCATGGTCAAATGTTCCCAATATTATTGTTGGCAGTTAAATTAATTAAGGATGTAAATGATCATGTAAAAATAATAAAGAAACACTGTCGGAATGAATCATTTACGTATATTGAATGTCCTTTTCGTAAAAAATAACCCCTTTTTCCCATCTGAGACGATATGATCAAAACAAATTAATTATTCAATATCTGGACTAAAATTATTGCATACACACTCCTTTTTTTAAAATTAATTTCAGAGGTATACAATATAAAGACTATTTTCTGATTCCATTTAGCATGCCGATATTCCATTTTCTAGCACAATTACCAAGGAGAATACAGAAAATGATGCTGTGAGAATGGGTATGTTAATATGTCAAGTCCAGCCAGTCTTTAGAGCAAGTTTAGATAAAAAAAAAAAGTAATATTTATATTAATCACAATAGTTACTGATGCTTAGAAGTTACGTATTCTGTTTATTCAGCATGGATATCTACTGTGCTAAAAAGGCTATTTCTTTGGCTAAAACTAAGTGATGGGACAATTCAGTTAAATAGGAGACGTGACTGTTTCTTTCGAACTTCAGCAACTATTTCCATCGCTGGTCTCCACTTCATGTCATTGTAAAGAACCTACACAGCAGTGACAGGCTCTTTTTCATTTTTAGAGACTGATATCAGGAACAGCAATGGAGAATTTTATAGGGCTGCATTTTTTGGAGAATTCCACTTCATCGTTGGAAAAGCAATCCCTGGATGACTTTAAGTCAAACGATGTAAACAGTGACCGGTCATTTTCGCGTGCTATTGTGATGATATCAAAACGACCACGAGTTTCTATTCGTACATCAAAGTGTTCCAAACAGTCAATTTCTACCCGCCCCTTGATTAGATTATATTTGAGCTTATATGAAGGTCCGTAAACTCCAGCGTCCCTTAGATATTCATCAGCAAGTGGTACAAAATCATCATTGGATGTTAGAACTCTCTCCCAGCTGATTCAGTATCTCGGCACTGGTAAATTCCGCGACATTGCGTGGTTGTTCAGAATTTTTAACTAATCTGTACTGATACATTTTAAATATTATCTTCAACGAGGCTTAAGTACCAGCTCAAATAGTCGTTGAATGCTTCAAACTGAATTTATTTCCGGCGACTAATGATAATGATATTGCATATATGTAACTTTCTTGATTATTACTGCTTTTGCTGGTACGCGTCCAAGATTGATCATAACGCTGATGATTATTTATCAATATCATTACTATAACCCATATGCCACGAAAATCCACTTAAGAGAAACAAGTAAGATCCAGACTCGCACACGTTTAATATGTGAGGTTCAGGTCGATCAAAACCTTTCACGTCAGAAAATAAAACAAGTCGGAGAGTTGCTACGTTGTCAATTTTTTCTTTCTTTTCTGCTGGTTAATATTCCTTTGATAAATCCCCATGATGTTACTACGCGTATTGTTGAGGATATGGTTGATATCACCTGGACAGACTTTAATCCACCTGTTGTTTCATCACTGTATTGCCAACATTAATGTAGTGTCTGATAAACACAACCGACACACTAGTGACTTCGGTCAGATTTTTCGTGCCGGCGTCTCGATGTTTCTGAACAATGTCGTTGATGTCCACGCCGGACATTTGCAGTTTTCCAGTTCGATCTTGAATAATCACAGACTCGTTTAGGTCAGCACCAACAACAATCCGGTTGCTCAAATCGGTCAGATCGGAGCTGTTGGCAAACCTGGTTAGATTCACATTTTGTATACTTAAGAATAGTTTCTGAGTGACCTTTGTTCGCACAAGCAAGTCGGTGGCACTCCATCGAAATCTTGCCGTGGATATCATGTTCGAGAGACAAATATAGATCGATGTCCGTTAGCAATTCCAATTCGACGAGGGTTTTTGAAACCAACGCATCCCAGGTCATAATAGGTAGTGCACGGTGTCGAACTTTTACACACGCATGGCGGTATCACAGAAAGTTTCAAACACATCTGCGAGAAGCATGTAACCAGGATTTTGACAATCAACGCTGGCCAGACATTGTTGGGGAGACGGTGATGAATGGAAAGCCTCAGTCGGTAGCTACTGAGTTTGAGAATAAGTTTCCGCGAGGCTCATGTTCTCACACTATTAGATTCCTCTCCCTATAAGCGAGCTGAACGTTCCATAGTTAGTACCACCGTATCACCTACTGATCATAACGGGACCGTGGTATCCCGCCGCAAGGTTGTTGACGAATTTGCCCAGACTGGAATTGAAAAATGTCAGCGAGTCAGTGAACTAGAGCTGATGGCAGCCGGAACGTCGTGTATTATTTCAAGTTGTTAAGAATCATACTTTTGATGCATTCGTTGCCTTTTCAACTATTTGCATGATCAAGCATCCATTGTAAACGTACAGGTCATGAACCATTGCCCGAATTCTTGCTATTTTCCGTAAATTTTCAGCTTTAAGTTGCATGCTATGTGTGACTCCTCAGTATGCGACAGAGATGTGACAGTGGTCGCTCACTTTTTCATCGATGGAGCTGAAAGCGCCGTCACAGATCCACCAATGCGTCGCTGCGGAAAACCCGCTAATGATATTGTGAATCATAATCATATCCCCGGGTGAGGCAAGTTGTTGTCGGATCAATTTCGCTGTAACCTAGAGCGATTTAAGGAACACCTCATCCGTGTCTTTGCCGCGATACAACATTGGCATCTCGGTCGCTCCGTCGCATCTGACACCAATGTAGCAAAACTCGCATGGCAAATTGTATCTTATTTGAATTTACCGCAGGGGATTCCACAGGAACGTTCAGGTATTCGAACTCCCCGTAAATCGCACATGATACTTTCATCTTCTATTGCACAAGGTGAATTTGAAAATATTCTTACTAGTCTCTGGCATAATTGCACACCGTGGCTTCTCATTGACTTCCCCACATGAAAAGTCATGTTTATCAAACAGATGGTGAGTGGTAAATGCATGTAAGCAAACGTTGACACGGAAATTTCTTCCATGGTACTTGTTTTATCCGTAAACTATACTTGAAACATGTTTTATCCACGCGTAATCGCGCCGCGCCTCAAAGTCATCCATGTTGTACATCAACAACAAATCAGCCTCGGTCCTCTAGAGTGTATGTGGGGATAGTCGTTTCGAATTAAGGCCTTTGTCCCAAGCATACACGTTAATGGCGATAACAGGGTTAGTTTCTTCAGATGTTTTGACTATGGTCTCAAAAGCCTGTACAGAAAATGTTATGTTATCAAACTTGAATTCACTCAGGTACTGTCAGTATTTTCGAGGCTGACCTGTATTGTATTAATAAAGACAAAATCGTCCACTTGAAGCACCAGCAGTATCACCGTCCGCGGTGGAATATACGTTGGCGCTGGAATATAACTTGACCTGCAAAAAGGTTTGTACGGGGAAACACGAACATGAACTTACAGACATCTGGAAAGCATCCATCCTGAGCCTTCTCTGATGTCTTTTTTGTTTCATACTTTTGAAGGATCTAGTCATAACCGTTGTCTATTTCATAAGTGATGGCCCCAGTTCTTTATTGTTCAAGGCTACAAGGGCACAACTGTGAAACCACGGCTGTGAGGTTGTAGACTGGGTGAAAACTTCCTTGGTTACATGAACTTGCATCGTAATTTACACATGGAGAATAACGTCTCCCTTGAATCGGGAGGACAGTACCATTTTGCCCACGTGCAGCAACGTTTATATGATTTTCGGACTATTTTCGAGAGAAAATTTGCAGCATCGTTGCCTGGTTCGTGCGCGCGTTGGATGATTGCCCAGTGATCTTTGAGATCACCAACGCACTTGTGCATCTTAAACTAGGGGACTTGAGTCATGTGACAGCCGTAAGCGACAGCTTCAGCGGCGATAACAGCTGCAATACGGCGGGGTTTTGTCCATCAGCAACCAGACGTGCAATTATGGCTCGTAAAATAATTTTGTTACATAATTGTGCTGCTGTCTTACGGTCGTACGCAGCTCATATGCAAAGAATACCAGCCCAAGTGTATAGGTTTTTCTTACTCCTCTGGACATCCTTATTCCAAGATGGAGAGTGAATTGTTGAGCTGATTTACTATAGGCACACTTATAATAATAATAGTTGATCTAATGGCTTATTCGGCAAAAGAATCTTTTGTAAAATTATTTTTATTTTAGCAGAACCAGACAGCTGGATATTATTTCTTTAACGTCTGTGTCTTTTTAGACGGTTCCAACGTTAACAGCAACGTTAGCTTTCATCCTGAACAGCATCAACGATGTTTCCCGCATTTGCATTGGCGAGACTTCGTCGGCGCGCGCGTTAAAACTAGCATAGAAAATCGCATGGTTGGCATAGCTGATTACGCAACTTGACTCCGATACTGCATCTGAGACATTGTTGAGCGCCTATACAAACATGTACCGTGAGCAAGTAAGATTTATAATATTCGTAATAACATGTTGCGCTGCAAAATTCCCGTCTTTCGTACCCTCCCAAGAGTATTCTCTATGTATTTTAGGTATACATGTTATTAATTTAAGATAGGAATTGTTCATTGTATTAGGTGTTTAGGTCGTGTTTTCTGGTGCATGACGTAAAGTACCAATAGACGCCTTAGAACGGCTTACTGATGAATGATTCAAATGTGAAACAAGAAAAGTCATGCAAGCATGAAGTTCAAGTTTTGTGATGTGTGGTCATTAAGTGATTAGAGATTTTATTATTCGTAGCGTTTGCGCGTTTAAGAACTCTTCAGTTGGTAGCAACTGTTGTTGTGAGCTCTTTTAAAGTAGGGAAAACAATGGACCTCAAGCCGCACTCACAGATGTGTTTCTTTCGCTTGGTAGTTTGACCTCTGGGGTGTAACATTATTAAGGACAGAATCTTCTGCACTTAGATTTTGCACCTCCAATGTTGCTCCTTAATTACAGCAGACCAATTTCTGAAATTCTGTATCATGGTATGTTGTGTTTAATAAAAAGTTTGAAAATCAAGCAAACAAGCAGCAAAAATGATATTGGATGCTTTAGTTGTTATTAAGGGTTTAACGTTTTTACTTTGTTCAGTGGATTTTAGTGCACAACTGTTGGTAGCGTGGGAATGGGGGCTATGTAGCCTTCATTGTGTATGTTCAGCACTTCGGCCATTGTTCTTGGTTACCTGATCTACATAGCTGTCACTGAAGGTCATAAGGTTCGATGTCACCATGGAATCCTGTTTTTTTTTTTTGGGAATTTGACATTGGCGCTTGGACCCTAGTGAGTCCTATGAGACTTTAGCATTACTTTTGAGATGATAAATGGAGTCCAATAGGAATTTTACATTACAGCTTACGCTAAGGAGACCAATGGTAATTTAAGATTGTTGGTTGAGCCATTATGGAGTCCTATGGGATTTTAACATTAGCGACAGACAGCAGACGAAGGTCCTATTGCAGTTAAACACATACAAAGTTATAAACAACATTGTAAAAACAAAACATTTTGTTTTTGGCCGGGAAGGAGCAGACAAACGTCCTATAGCGGTACAATACACACACTGCCAAAGACAAACATTTTTACAAGCATACATTTTAGCGTGATAAAGAAGAAAAAAGTCCGATCTTGGAATTAACAATCAAGGTTATAAAGAAAGATTCATTTTTTGGCTTGAAAAGCAGACAAACAAAGAGCAAACATTTGCAGACCAACATTGTTATGAGTTATAAATTTGTCTTAATATAAAAAAATAGAGAGAACACAAATGAAAACTAATAACTAAATACGATGTTGTTTTATTTTCTTCGAAACCAACACTTTCATGTTCCTCGCTAAACTAATTCAATGATTCGCTCACTCACTCACACGCTCATACATAATGAAGATTGACGAAAAGGATTTTTTTTTCATAAAAAGTGTCCTCCATGCTGTGACATTCTTCAGTCTATAATTTCAAGCTGCTCTTCCCTCCTTGCCTTCAATGTTGCAAAATGGTCAAAAGGTTCAAATTCCCTTAATGAGAATTACATTTCTTTTTAAAAGGCTGACTAACAAAAGTACATTGTTATTGTTGTTTTTGTTCTCTAAAATTAGGATAGTTTACAGGATAGATACAGGGGTATCTGTACTTGTACAGAAAAGAATAATTTTATTAGTAGCTGGGCAAAATGGTGAAGGAAGGCCATTCACTACCAAACATAAATCACCCAGCAAAGTAATGAAAAAATTTTGGAAATTTTACATGTGATTGTTATAATGCACTCAGTAACTTTTATTAGAGTTCAAAATAATTTTCCAGATGGGCAACCACAGAGAGATACCCTCCTAGAGAAATATAATTTCTTTGCTCTTCCAGGGACCGGTCAGCCCAAGATTGTCGATGGGCAGAGCATCCGTTTCATGCGGTTCCAAAACTTCTGCACCCTGCGAGACATAGTGACATCAGCTGATGACCCATATGGTTTCCTGAATCATTCCGGAAGGCAGCCGAGGTCAGGGACCAATTTACTGACAATATAATTCGAGGGCTACAGGGCATCCTTGTTTGGATATAATAAAAAGTAGTAAACTTAAGAAATATTAGGGCCTGAGGTAAGTATTTAAAATGCATTACAATAGGAAGTAAAAAAAAATGTTTGTCTTTTTGCGGTAGGGAGTAACATGTCCTTTTTTGTATTGTTTTTCCACTACTTCTTTTACTATTGTAGAACAAAGAATATTTTCTTAAACGTTTTGCTTAAAGGAAACATTTCTTGTTTTTGTAAAGGTCTTCAGAGATAATGGAAGTTTTCAAATCTAGAAATCTCATGTTGTAATTTTTTTTTAATGTGTAAACTTAATGTTGAATTATGAATATGTTGTCGAGGACGACAACTTTTGAAAAACTGGGGGTAGTGTTACGAATTGTAAATGAATACAAATATACTAGTTTCACGTCCAGATGGGCATTTTGAGACTATGCTAAGTAAGATGTTTTGCAAAAGAATGTTCTGCATGATTTATATTTATGTACAACCGTCGATGTATTTAACGATGTCCGCCATCTTTGTTTTAGTGGCAATTTATGTTATGGAGGCACCTCTAGTGTGACACATCGTTTGTTTATATTGTTTCAATGCTGTAAATCACACATATACTAGCTTCATGTACAGATAGATATTCTGAGACTATGTCATGTTCGATGGATTGCAAAACAAATGTTCTGTATGATTGATATTATGTACAACGTTCAATGTATTTTAGGGGCCCGAGTGACCGAATGGTCTAAAGCGCTCACTGTTTCGGATCATTGCCATCTCACCTCTGTCTGCGTGGGTTCGAGTCTCGGGTTCGGCCAATGTGGGTATGTGAGAAAGTTTGCCAGTAGCTTCTCGTGGGTCGGTGGTTCTTTCCGGGTTATTCTCGTGTTCTTCCTCCACCATTTATTCTGGCCGCCATGTATAGCCTATCTTGTGCTGAAAAATGGCGTTAAACCCTACAACAACAACAACAACAACAATGTATTTTACGATGTACGCAATCTTTGTTTTGGAGGCAATTTATGTATTGGAGGCACCTCAGATTTTCACTATGCAGTGTATACAAGCATTATTGAACACCAATAAACCGTTGATATTACTGGTTTTACATAGAATAAGTTATGTTCAACAATAAAATAATAGACTTACCATCTCCTGCAAGGATAACGCATCCGGATAGTGCATATTGTAAATTTTCCCGCATCTCCAACTCATTTGGAGGACAATGTTTACTGTTTATACGTCTGACACAATGATTTTAGTGTTTGGTCAAACACTTGTAATTAAGAGTGTAATAATATAATTAGCATTCAATAATTGTCTTGAATTTCAATATTTTAACGATATCTAATATTTATTGTGTCTTAAATATCTGTTAGCAATATGTACTATTTTGGCTCAGTGTTACACTGTGTGGTGCAGCCGAAAGTTATAAATACGGGTGTCGTGCATATACCAGTCAGTTTCCCTTCAACCGTCATCGGGTTCACATGCAAATGCAATACATAATATATAAGTGATAGGGAGTGTTATCATTCTCTAAATAGAAAATAACTGAAAGTAATCATATTACAAAATATACAATCATTTCTGCAATATAAATAGTAAATTTTGATACTAAAGAAACTAAAAGCAAAGATATAGAGTACTTGTACGTAGGGTTATACGGCCCCCATAACGCTATTTCACTACATTTGCATGAATTTATATTTTAGCGTAACAGAAATGGTCATCCATTTCGCATGTTAATTCTATTTATTTGAATCCGTTTCTTATTGGGATTTTGATGTTACCCCTATGCATATTCTTAAATCTTAATAGTAAATTCTATTTGATCAATATTATTATTTAATACAAATTGTTGAGACTGTTGGTTTATATTATATTACTTTATTGCCTAGAAAGAGAATATGTAAATTCTATTATATTAATTTGCTGATTCACATTTGAAGACAAGAATAAATCATCTATTTATCTTATTCCGATTTTATGTTGTCAATATAATTAGATAGAGAAATAGTTTTTCAAATATATGTAGCTAGTGTAAGAAGCAATTATCTCTACTCTACAAGGATTTTGTTGTTATCAGACGACATTCTATATACTGCCAGTACATTATAATATTGCAACCAATTCAAGGTCTCAATTTAAGGATTGCCGAAGTCCCAAAACAGGAAGTAATTCTCTAAATGTAAGTGGGAAATTAAACCGGGGTGAGCACGTTACAATATATATATATATATATATATATATATATATATAGAGAGAGAGAGAGAGAGAGAGAGAGAGAGAGAGAGAGAGAGAGAGCTCAAATGAGTTTTCATTTCATATAGTTTATTGTGAAGCGAGTTATGATGTTCTTTCGTTTTATCCAGTTTAATAAATGTGAAATGAAGCCCAATTTGAGATTGCATTTATTACATGACTGGGAACTCAGTTTGTTTCATACGAAACTTCATGTGTACCCAATGCCTTAGCATATCAATGAGATCGTGATACTGCTCATGTTATGTGATCTACCTTGAAAGAAAAACAACAAATAGGAACACTAAAGCTGTGCTGAATTCAAGTGTACCAAACGCAGAATTTTCGTTAAATATCTTTTCATCTACAAAAACAATAAATGTATACTTCCAAATGACATCATTTTCTGCACGATCTCTTCTTCTTAAAATCTCTGAGGTGGTTTCCAATTCAAGAACTATACTCATGTATAATGACTTTTCTTGGATTCTGTCAATGTATGTGTGTGAATGTTTATCACAAAACTGCCATATATATCCATATATGTCTATCAGTGACCATGCCTCGCCATGGTAAATAACTATGTAACTTGATTTATGTCAAAAAATGTTACTCGTAATGATTTCATTTCGCTTCATTTATTTTTCATGAAGATTTGCACACCGTTACAGAGCAGTAAAGAAGAATAGTACTCGTTCTTTAATTTTACGTGTTCATATTAGTGATTCTTTGGACTGATTACTTATTAATAATTGCAGCTGCATCGATTAATAAATGTAGGGAAGATATCCATTGGTCAGAACATAATCATGTGATCAGGTCCAGTTGGTTTTATTTCTGTATAAACTTTACCGAGAACTACTTTATACTAACTTCTATAGAGTCACGTGCAAAGTACCTAATGTAAACACTGAATCGGAAGGCATACACACTGCATGCCTTTAAAACGGAATAAAAACGGTGGTTTACATTTTATTTAGAAAACTGAATAAATTTATTTGACAGAATCAAATAACAAATCTTGTAAGTTTTCTGAAGATTGAAAATTCTTTTTTTGGACTAGATTTGAAGAAAAATACCTGGGAAACTCAAAATATGCCAAAACGTATATTGGGGCTACAACACTTTCACTGTGGCTAGTTACAAATGAATTTAAAGTGAATCGATTTAGGGATTGGGAGGATGGGTTTCAAAGACTAACATTATGATGATGGACACACAATCCTACAATGTAAGACGTCGACCCTGATAGTTAAGAGGCGGAATGGGTGGGATATGGATCCTGCTACTCCACCATCGTAACTGTCAGGGTCGATGTCTTGCACTGTTTGTCTATTAGACTCCCCTCACTATAACCATTTACCAATAGTCTTAATTTCATTTTTAAGTAGCCCCTGTAGGTGGCATAAACTGATAATGAACACGAAAATAGAGTTAAAGAAACGAAAATAGGTTACTCACGTGTCTAGACCATACCGATTCGGCTAAGTCACTATGAACTCATGAGAGCATCAAATCCAAGAGTCATTTGTATGTCAAGCAAAACAACACATCCTTTGCTTTGAATATTGAACTTCTACTCAGAAAACCTATGCCAAATTAGATAAAAGATTAAGACCATTCTGTGGAATGATCAAAACCTTAGCTCGCCTGCCATTGGTAGAATTATTTGTTTCATGCTGACGTAGCTATTCGTTGCAGGTGGTGAGTCACCTATTCTATAAATAGCTACGTAGCAGACTCCCTCAACAGAAATCATACACTTAATAACACTCTAAAAACTTATAGGAAAGATCTTGAAAAAAAGAATAAAAATATAAGAATAAATAAAATTATAAAGAATTGCAATTAAAAGAGTTTAATGTTATCTTTATCTGAGTTTATCGTGGTATAAACGATTAGCTGCCGACTCACACACCGTAGCGATATGACTCAAATTGTTAAAGCTACGCTAAAAATTCTAAAACACACACACACACACACACACACACACACACACACACACACACAGACACACACACACCTTCCAGGAAGTTTTATGCTTATGCAAGCGCTTTTATTGGAATTAAACAAATGATTACTCCAGCAAGCTAAACTTTATATTAACTTTAACATTAGATGAACTTAAACATTGCATGATCTAAACCTATTTAATATTAGAGAACAGGTTTGACAATCGTTTACATTTAAAAGTGACAGCTGTGTTCATGACTGAATTTCATAGGGCAAACAAATGATTGCTTATTAATAGGTACTGTCGCAGACAGTACTATACTATGTATCTAGATTTATTTTAAAGTTAATATAGAAGAGTAAAGAGTTTCATCAAAATCACCGAGCTACCGAAAAAAAGTATCGTCGATCTGGCTTGTCTTTGAAATCCACCATATAACTGAAAGAAACACACTGATCTGAGAATTCTAGGAAATCCATCGGCCAATAAGAAAGTTGATTTTTTTTCCCTGGCGCTCTTCAGTTGAGGCGGGTCCTGGGGTGTCGGGGAATACATGTCTGCACAGTGCGCAGTTCCTGCAAAATTATTTATTTATTTATTTATTTATTTATTTACCACTGTAGATCCTGTGTATATTAACACATAACGAGTCTTTCAAATAGGAAAACATATCTTACATGGAATTTGCACGTAGATTAAAATTAAATATAGCAGTATAGTTTTAATATAATAATTAGTTTTTCTCATAATGGAATTGCAGAATAGTCTACACTATACATATGGTGTGTGCAGTATAATAGTTTTGATATTACAACACTTTAACATATCACTTTATGTGATTATGATTTGTCGAGATAAGACCATGAAGTTCTTGTGCAATATTTTCTTTACTGATTAGACGAGATCGTGGGAAAATGCTCTTTCCCCGGCCTACTCGAACTTCTTGTTTTTGCTAATACTATCAACATTTTGGCGGCCATTTTTCGAATCCACTGCCCAAAGGAATTGGGGAAATAAGGTCACGTCTTTCTGATATGGTGAATTTACCCCCACAGTTGCTCGCAACGCCATGTAACCCTATCATGCGCTGAAAAATGGCGTTAAGACCCAAACAAGAACAACAGCAAATAAAACTAAATGTATTAGTCAATTGGCAGCTTGCGTGAGGGGAGGGGTGGGTGGTAATCCTGTAACATGGAATCCGCTTCCATATAAGAGTGGTGTAAATGTTAACTTGTAGAAGCAAATAAACTAATCTTTGTTCAAAGAAGAATGTAGACACAAAACGGTCTCCCAATTGACAGAATCTTAGGCCTATCAAACCATAGTATTTCTACGCGGCCAAAATAGCTCCAACGATCTAACATTCCTTATGTGATGCAATTCCGACTGTCTCCTGTTCCAAATCAGCTAGGGCCTAATACAAATATTCGGTCACAAATGCATTACAGTAAATATGGAATTTCTTTATCCAGTAATAATCCTTTGACATGAACATCCAACCTAATAGCGAAGTGACCTACCTTAGGTTTCAACATTGTTCATCCTTACTGAATCAAACTATGTGGCATCACACTGTACCTCCATACACATTCTGTGTAGAAAAACGATGTTCCCTGAATCAACTGTTCCATTTATTCTGAAGGACAATTGCTCTTATAATTATGATTTGTACAAGAAAATCTGCTTTTAAATTTTATTGGTTATGAAACTGCAAAAAAAATCGACAAGAGTTTTGGATTATTTTGTACGTGCAACAGATGAAAGGTACATCGTCCGAGTCAGAACGAGCGAAATTATTTCTTCTTCCATTACAAACAATAATGTGTGATAAATATATTCTGAAATGGGTAATGATTTAATATTAAACATATGAAACTCTTTGCATAATGTCCAGCTTTTGGCGTGCCAAAGCTAGACATTATTCAATATTAAATCAATACCGATTTGACATCCTCTATTTATGAAGAAGTCACTTCCACTTATTTGGTGAAAACATATATGAAAGGTCAACAGAAAAATA
>JAECUM010047225.1:0-21824 GCA_016617855.1 Megalonaias nervosa
AGAGTTAATTGTCCCTAATTCAGGCGTGTTGAGTATAGGCACCATTTAGGACATAACCATTAGGTAGAATAGGTGCATATTGTGGATCGAAGTCAAGAATGCAGATGTCGACAGAATAGCTTACTTGCGAGATGGGACCCAAGGGTATCCGAGTCAAGGAGAAAAACCCCGACGGAGTAAATACCCATTTGAGTAATATGTTCGGAGAGGAATATAAATGTATGATGACTGAACAGACACCCCTACGTCGAATGGGATATATATATATATATATATATATATATATATATATATATATATATATATATATATATATATTCTAGACGAGGACATCTATTAATTCACGACGACTAGAACTTTCTTCAACGTTTCGTTGCATAAGACTAGATATTTGTCTTTTAGACAGGTTCATTACAACTAGTGATTTCATTAAGTTTCTTTTATTTACGTAAAGATGGCTGACGCATCTTGTCAACTACATCATCAAAATGAATACTAGACTTCATAATGATATGTGTACTCACAACTGATGGATTTGTGAGCAATTATATATCCATTTACTTAACATTTATCATCTAGTGATGTTCAAACTGGTAAGATGAACTCAATAATTTAAAAGTACACGTTTGAAATTGAAAGGACCTTTTTATCCATTGAATCTTTAGCAACATAGTAAGTATTTATGGACATCCTGTAATTTTCAGTTAAACAGCAGATCATATTTATAGCATGTACTACATTTTTCGGTGCATCGATCGCGCTTTAAACGAAACCCTCTTGGTATTTAATCGTTAGAGACGAGTACCGTGTGTTTCCAAACACCTGTCATCTCGAGTTATATTATTAACAGCTAACACCTACTCATCTTAAAATTGTCGATATGCATTAAAACAATATACTCAAGGCTAGATTAGAACCTGAAACTAGGTGGATTCTCGGATATGTATAAATATTACGATTTAAATGTAACTGAAGAGTTAAAATATAAATACGTCTTCCTTACTTGTCAAACCTGATTTAAATAGTAATTATACACATGATCCCATGTACAGGACTAAATGCAAGACCTATTTTTCACTGACTAAAAGATGGAAATGATACATGATGAATGAAATTAACTGTGGTCAATGGTATAATAAAAAAAGTGGTACATATAAACACAAAATAAAGGTACTGAGATATGTACTGTTGCGAGATCGCAGGGTGTATACGTTGCAGAGAATATAACGCTCCGAACAGAAACACGCCGTCGCAATATATTCCTACTGAATATATGTCGCAATATCTCCAACGTAACATATTTCACAATAAATCATCACATCGAAGCAGTATGCACCTTACCTAATTATCCAGTGGGACACTACCCCAAACATGTCAACAGATGCATTATTAAGATTCAGTTAAAAACTGTTCAACAACCTATATATAGCTCATTGCAATCTATAGAGGGTTTCATGGTTGCAACTGAGTTACTGATCGTAGCGCTTAAAATTACCTCCCTTAGCTCCAATGCGCATGCCCACAAAAAATTTCCAGTTCCGGATAGTTCAGAATTTTGCACCGTTTTACGCTTGGTTAGCGAAACAGAAAGACAACAAAGGAAGGAATCTTAGCTGTACTACACATCATTATGGTTAAACCAATGAATAAATTATATATGTATAACATCTTTTGTTCATACTAGGAGAATAATTGTAGACATTACATCAGATAATTAGATTCGGTGTCCATACTTACATTATGTCAGATAATTAAATAATATTTACTGTCCATACTTAAATGATATCAAGTAATTAAATTAAATACACTATCCATATTTATATTATACCAGATAACATAAATTCATTATCCATAATTTCAGATACATTTGTAGGAACATTTCACTTTGCTCTCCGATTTTAAACATTTATTGTACATTTTTGGCAGCATAACTTTAACGAAAACCATCTCAACAATTTGCATTTTCCATACGTTGATATATCCTTCTTTTTCAGTTATTTTCTGAAGGATAAAAGTTCGTTTATAACACGAGTTAAGAAAGTTATAACACGAGTTTGATAAGAAAATTATAACACGAGTTCGACACGTCAGCTGATCTGAAATGCTGAATATTTTAAACTAGAAGAGTTTTTTTTAAATGGAATACAGTACATTAATGTATTCAAAGGAACTTAACAAAGCAATAATTACATTAGCTATCATAAAGATAAAGGAGCGTAATTAATGCAGATGGAATATTTATTCATATTTGGGTGTAAATAGCGTACAATATTCAGATTAATTAACAAGCCCAATGACGTTTTTTTTTTTGTTTCATTTTCTTTTTGGTGGGAGGGGAGGGGTTCTCCCATCTTTAAACAATCAAAAAAGTATTTCCTCATATACATATTTTTTTTCTTGCTATGTCCAGTCAAATATAGCCATGTATTCATTCAGCCTAATATTTAATTATTTACATTCCTCGCTGGTTTTCTCAAAACTTGAAACGTCAAGTATCGGACGGTGCATGCAATAACTTTCAGCATGATTTTTCTTTGCTTATGCTGACACGTTGTAACAACTCTCAAATTTGCTGGGGTCTTTTGACAACATTTATGATTGCCACCAGCAAATTCATCTTAGTTTAATTCTTTTTAACTTTCCTTGCATCAAATATGTAAGTTTAAAAGATCTAATTATTTCACAGATTCCATCCTATTACTTTGGTTCGCCTTTTTAAATTAATATTGATCCACGTGACCGGATGTAAAATTGCAGACAGTATGATCTAAAAAAGAGACTCTTTGTAATAACACGCTTTTCAAGTCAATAATAAATGGATACTCACAAATATTCATATTTGCTGTCTTTATGTATCAGTCACTCTTTCTATCTTTGCACCATTATATACTCGTTGTTACGTGTCTAGGCTCGTACAAAAGTAACAAAGAAAAGAGTGAAGCCAACAAACTTTGTAAATTTAACAAAGTAATTTATTTCCCTAGAAAAACAAGGTAAAAATATGAAAAAGGACTTACGGTTTATGAATCAAATCCATTGAATAAAGTTATCATAACAATAACATGTAATGGAATAAAATAAAATAAAAAAAGAAATTTTAAACTAACACACACGTAATTAAATCACATATACGTAACATCGTTTTTATCGAGAAGTATGTTTATGTAATATACTTATGCGAAAACAAATTCATTCAAGCATATACATACCCATCCACCAGATGAAATGAGACAGACAGACAGACAGGCGTATAGGTGAGAGCCGCAAATGTCCTATACATGCATAGTGTGTATAACATTGATATTTCTCCAAATTGTATACTCTAAAAATTCCAACCGTTCAAGGAAATAAAATTAAAATAATCATGAAGAAGATTCGCACTTGTGCCTGTCTGTTCATGAAAAATATAATGAACATTAATAGAAATGCAACAGTCTAAGTCAATAATAAAAGAACCTTAAGAAGTTAGACTCTTTTCTCTTTGTTGTTCAACTTCCAGTAACTGCAATCATTAAAGCTGTAAAGAAAAAACATATTTTCATTATTCTTCAAGCGAGATAAATTGCAATAACAATTTTTTTACGCATCGATACACTTTCGCACAATCAAAAAATACAAACTAGATCCTGAGGTAGTAATGGAAAGATAATGAAGTTTTGAAATGGGAAGAGAACATTTATTTGAAAGCTGGGAACAGTGCAAGTTAATGAAAAAATAAAAGATGTAAAAACAATTGATCAAATATTGATAGATTTTCTTTTTAAGATAGTGAGATATCGATCTTGCTTGTGGAATGTGAGCGGTCTGTCACATTTTCTTGATCTACATCTGCCACCTTTATTGATTGAACTATCCGGAAGTTAGTTGCACCGAGACGCCCTCTGGTGTTTTCAAGAGAAGAAAATAACAGTGAAATGCTCTATAGTCATGCACAAAATTTTCAAGATACAATATAGATCTACACAATAAAAGATATATACGTCAATGACATAATACCTGGGATTGAAGGGATTGCAGTTTCTGATCGTGGTAACGTACAAATATTGCAAACATTTATTGATTTAATAATCAGTTAGATAATGATTTTTCATTTATTCACCATCATTCCTACTGTGAATTAGCTTTATGAGATTTCGCGAGAGGGCGCGAGAGCGTTGGAATAAGAAAACGATGTGGTATGGGAAATGTAAGCATACTTTTATTGGACTTGAAGGCACAACACGGCAGGTTGTCCCAGTTGCAACAGCAACAGGAACATTAACAGTAAAAAACTTTAAACAATCCGTGAGAGAATATGAAACACAATTACAGAGAGATGCTAGAAATACATTGTACTGGAGCAATGAAAACTCATGGTAGAACCGCGTCAGACTATGGGACAACTCCGTGAAACAACAGCACAGTATTATATGAAGATTAATCCACTTGCCAAGCGAGCTAATATTGCGTGCATGGTCGCTGTTGGATAAGATTGCAGTCGTATCGCTGTTGCAATCGTCGTTGAGGCTGTCACGTATGTTCGTCAACAAGAAACCTCCAATTTAAAGTTTCATAAGCTCATTCGTGATCTCAAAAATTATAATGTAATCAATGCACCCACGTCTAAAACAGAAGATTCACCCTGGAATCGTATGGATATTTTGGACATTTTGCTCGACGTGCACTTGATTATGCCGCTTAACCTCAGCAAAACAGAGAACGATATCAGAAATCACAATCAGCTGGTTTAATAGTGGTCATATTTTAGTATT
The DNA here is from genome assembly GCA_016617855.1 of Megalonaias nervosa. Classification (NCBI taxonomy): domain Eukaryota; kingdom Metazoa; phylum Mollusca; class Bivalvia; order Unionida; family Unionidae; genus Megalonaias; species Megalonaias nervosa. The sequence goes on from JAECUM010047225.1 coordinate 4,752, forward strand.
TAACCACGAACACACTGAGGCCGTCGGTGATGAATTCGGCAAAGGTCTTGCATAAATTCTTGTAGCGTTGGAAAATACACCAACGCAGGTTCTGTAAGGACTCTTGACAGACTTCGGCGAGTTGATCTTTATATTTCCCCGTACACTCTTTTTCAAGGATTGAATTATATTTAAAAGTCAGTGTAGGTTCCAGCGTCCAGCGCGTTCAGTAGCAAATGTGAAATACAACGACAACCGAAGTTTCGTATAGACGACTCAATCCGTTTTGCATCACGCGAGCGATCGTACGGATCAGCATCGCAAACACTAACAGTACATTACTGAACTCAAGTTTGGTGATATAACATTTTCTGGACTGATTTCTACTCCAAAAGTTTTGGATGAACTCAATCAGGTGCCGCTGTTAATAGGTTTGGTCGGAACAAAGGCGTTATGCGAAACAAATATCCCCACATGTACTAAGCAAATATTCAAATAGGAGGATTGAAGTTTATCTGCGGTTGATGTATTGCCCAGACTCGCAGCACAGCTTGAAGACCGTGATTTTGATTGTGGGGGAAATCAGTGGAAAGCCGCAGAAGATGATCATGCCAGAGCATAGCAAGAAAATTCTGAAATTTAACGTCATCCAACGCCAACACAAAAGTCCCGTATGTTATCTACGTGGAGTTTTAACACCTGAACATTCTTGTGGACGACGAGTTGTCGTTACGCAAGGTTCCGATAATTACGACTAGAGTTGTTGAACAAGCTCCATGCAGGGTTTGTTATATTGTCGTCTTATGTGGCGGTGTATCTGAGGCGCAAAGAGAGAAATAGAGAAAAATACATAAAATTTTGTTATAGTGACTTGTTTCTCTTTATGATCAAGTAAGTCTTGCAGAGTATGAACAAGTTAAATAATATTATATGTGAAGAAAATGATTTACAAAATTTTAAATCGACAGTTTAATTGCTGTTTATAAGATATTTATTGCTATATAAAAATCCATAAAACAATTTTTATATGTTTTGAATTAAACCGGATTGTTACGCTCAAACAAAATGCACGAGGATGTCTTACAGAAAGATATCTGAAACTATCAAAGGGCAGTTCTTTCTATCGAGCTTAAGGATGCAAAATGTTACCGATATACTGTCGAATGTTTGTTGTACGTTTAAATGGTTTTAAACTAAGTAACCGAAAACATCGAAACCAACAAGTATAGTAAAATTCAACAAATTACCTATATTACAAAGTGAAAATTTGAAAGGAATTTACGGTTTATTGTTAATTAAATCCCACATATTCTTAAACGTTCTACCACAGTCGAAGACTATAGTATTTCGAAAGAATTTCAGTATTGAAATATGCTTATGTGCCGGCAACACGATTGAACACAATGCACCACAATCCCCCACAATCTACCACAATCCACCAAAATCTACCATAATCCACTACACTCTACCACAATGCACTACACTCTACCACAATGCACTACAATCTACCACAATCTACTATGAAAATGCTGCAATCGACCACAATCTACTACCATCAAGAGTGAAAATATCATAGGCGATTAAACTCTCTCTCTCTCTCTCTCTCTCTCTCTCTTTCTCTCTCTCTCTCTGTATATATATATATATATATATATATATATATATATATATATATATATATATATATATATCACCATGTCGGCCAATTCTCCGCGTCTGGTAATTCTGCGCAAACTGTTGAAAATAACATAATCGACTATTAAATATGCCACAGTCCACTACAGTATGCCACAATCCACCACAGTCTACCACAGTTGACTATGAAAATACTACAGTCCACTACAAACGGCCATAAAAATACCACAATCAACAACTATTGACCTTGAAAACACTATAATGTACAAAAATTGATATGTTAATAAGAAGGCAGACCAGCTGAAATCCTGACGGTCCGGTATAAAACCGTACGAATGACCACCCTAATTGCATTTTATATGTATACGGTTATAACGGACACATTCAAAGTGGACAGTAATGCAAATATTATTTCAATAAAATCAAATGTCTGCAATCTCATTGTGTGAAGCGAAATCGGAGTAATATATTTCATACAGAAATGCACTTTTTGAACATATTTCAGTATTTAATTGTTTTGTAATTTTTAAATATGCACAAGACATAAATATTCATAGACATCATGGACATAATGTGAAAAAGAAAACCGCAACAAAAAAAAAAAACAAAACAAAACAAAACAACTTATATCAGATGAATTGATAAGTCAAAACCTCCTCATACGACCACATACACAAAGTTTTCGGAAAGTAAGGTTTAAAGACACTCTCGACGACAAAATGTATATATAGAAACAGAGCAAGAAAGCTACAGATGGAAGTGACTGCCTAAAGGAATCCTAGAGTTTATAAAATTTATTTTTATTATCTTTTTATGGAATTCTTAAACCGAGTACAGACATATAATGAAACAAGGCACAGCTATATCTTTTGTCTGCAGCAAGTGCAGGGAAATTCAAGAAGAAAGTCAGATGTATGTTAAATATATTCTTCCTCTGTTTAGAATTTTGCAGGTTGGGAGGGACTTGTTCCATGCAAAAATAATATGTGTTACAAAAACCTTTGTCAGCATCAGTCATCACGTATATTCAAGATACAGTATGATTTAATGATCCATAATGATATTTACTTCATCGAAGTGATTATAGATTATACTTGAAAATAAGTATCCATATAGCACGAAAGACACAATAAAACTGGAAGTTGAATAGTGAAGTTGAATGGCAGTCATGCATATCGCTCTCAAATAGAAAAGCAATCTTTTTGAAAAAGAGTCAATATTGCGATGTACAAAATCATTCTGTATGATGTCCCCAAGATTGTCATCTTGAAAGATTATTTCCGGGGAAAATGATCTTCAAGAGAAAAATTCAGTTACGGAATTAAAATTTCATAGCGCGTGTTTTATGCCAGAACTTTTATGTACAAATATTTTCCACGAAAATATTTACTTGCGCCAAAAACAGCTGACAAACCAATTTTAATTAGTACGGTCAAATATTATATTTTTGACCGAGATGATGGACGGAGGATGATGTTGAATGAAAGCAAGAACTGTTCATAGGCTTTTCATGTTCGGTGTAATAAAATGAAACATGTGTATAACGGTCGATTGTGTCCATTCATGTTTGATTGTACAAGATCACATTCGATTGTGGTAGATTGTAGTGTGTATATATATATATATATATATATATATATTGGTCAACTATGTTGTTTTCCAGCTTGTAGAAGATTGTGGTAGTGCAATATTTTCATAGTCGATTGTCGTAGTTTATAGTCAAAACGTTCTTAACTCAAAAGGTACCCAAGTCAAAACGTACTCATTAATAACAACGTTACCATTCCAAAATATAACTGATTTCTGCGATTTATTACAAGGAATATATTTTTTGCAATTCACCCACCAAATTAAAAGAGAAGAAAATTATATTACCACTGGCAGAAAGTGAACGACATTATTTGGGCAAAGTGGGCGTTGACCCGATGATCTGATCAGCTTGAATCATCAGTGATAATTTTCTTCTGCGTCTCATTTTGTTAAATACTAGCGATTTTAAGGAGTAATATAAAATATTTAGCTGCTTTAAAATCCACGTATTCCTACAAACATTTACATTAAGCAGATCATCTGAACTGAAAACATATGATTACACACCTGCAATCCATCCACATCCAAAAATTACCTTTCGGTAACTTTTCCATTTGAGCAGTAATTACATGATGTTGTCAATATCATGATTTTCTCTACGTTCATTTCTGGGATTTTTGCGAGGATGCTAATTATCACTGACAGAGAATTCTCTCGCACTATATTCCTTTGCATCTGATTCCACGGGAGCCCTGGATTAACAACATCACTAAGAAAATAACAGGAAGAAAATATGTTAGAAAACAGAAAAAAAATTCAATACTGGGATGAATATAAAAATGGCATGATAACTACAGACAAGCTGTTAATAGCATGTACACATGTATGTACTAAAGCGACTGATTTTCTGAGAGAGATTGATTGATTGATTGATATTCACCATAAAATTTTTTATTATATAATTTGAGTTCTGAGGAAATAGTGAACATTCGTCAATAATATATCAAGGTATAATATATTATTTACAAAAAAAATGTGCATTATACATAATAAAAATATTAATAAAATCTGTTTCTCTCTCTCTCTCTCTCTCTCTCTCTCTCTCTCTCTATCTATCTATCTATATATATATATATATATATATATATATATATATATATATATATATATATATATATATAAACATCTCTCTGCTTCTTTGTTTGTACTGACCCCTCTCATTTCACTCAGAGACATGCACATACACACAGACAAATAGAAATTACATATTAATATTTTTGTCCATTATGAACGATAAATAACGTGGTTGTAATGAAGTGTGATCATAGTAGGATTAATGTATTTTGTTTGTATGGGTAGAGATAAAAATGGGCAATATATTTGTTGTCTTTAGCAAGAAGTGAATGTATCTGTTAATTGGGAATTTAGATTGATCACATAGTAATATGGATTCGCTTTCTAGAGTATTACGTCTCTGTGGTCTTAATCTAAATAATAGAAATAAAGCTAAACAAATAATTTTATTTGCTGCTTTTTCCAAAGATTTCTCAATATATGAAATTGAAATCTTAGCCAGGAGCAGCGACTATTTCGATCCAAAGACAATTATCACAAGGATGGAATACATAATATCTTTGAATGAATTCAGAATAATCCGGTGTTGTACACCAAAAGTCTATGAGCACTTTGCATATCCAATTAACAGTTTTTAGATAAATTAATTCTACAGACTGAACTTAAACGAAGAATGAATAATATTGTTTACCACATCCTTATATACAAACCTAAGACACATTCAAATGATCAGGATGTGGGTCACAAGTTCACTTCCAGAAACATTAACAGTTTGTAAATAAGGCTAAAACTTCAAATCATATATAAGTAAACAACATGACAACATGGGAATAGTTAGATAGGCCATACCTCTGCCATCAATTACCGACAAAGGTCAAGCACACAATAAAGTTTAATATACATAACATATGCCTTTTATGGCTTAAATGAGAATATACAGACATGTATACATAAATTCAAATGTTTGAAGGGCACGCTGTGACCAACGAAGTAATTATTTGTTAGAGTCGCTTTGTACCTTTATTACGTAGGGTAAATAAAACAGAGCTATCTCATTTAACCATTATCAAATACATAATCCGTTCTAACGTTGGAAGGAGAGATAACGGTTTCTCTAATACATGGCTTAAAGGTTCGATACAAGTTTTAAAACGTCACATTCCTTTATATAAATAATGTCCAAGTTTCAATTACTTCCACTAATCAAAGGGCATAACAATTATTTTTATGTTATGTATCATATAGTTAAATCTGTGCTGCATCGCTGGGTTCTATTCATTGGTCACATGTATCTGGTAACCGGAACACGTCGTTACTTTCCCCTTTTTCAAGTTAATTATGTGAGAGGACAGATCTTCTGAAGGTTTGGTTGTCATTCAGGCCAGTGGCGGCGAAATCCTGATCTTATGGCAAGCCTACCATTATGTTTTGAAAACATACCTGTCTGCTTTACAGGAAGCTGACTGTAAGCATTCGTCGAATTTGCATGCATAATGAAGTTAAACATCAGGTATCACGGTACCAATTGTTTTCCATAGACCGTAACGTTAATGTCTGTGAAATACATATACTTTCTATCCTACCTCAGCATGCGTGCCACACACTGTCATTGAGAACGATGTTATATTGTTCATTTGACAAGGACAAAATCAGATACTCCGCTGCATTTAAGAGACATAACTGTGCTGGAACTAGACGGGGGTACAAGTTATCTACACACAACAGACACGTTTTCTGTCATGTGAACCATAAAAACACTAAATATGATCTAAATAGGAGTGAACAAAATCTCACATATTTCCAAGTCACTAAGCGTTTTTTTCAAGCCGTACAGAAAGTACAACTCTTACATAATGCACCAATCACAGCTAGTTTTGTTGTTTATTTCTGAATACCATATTCCCTGCACCTTAAGCTCTGCCCACCTGTGGTTGTATAATTGGTACCTTCATACCATCAATGTGTTAGAGGATCCCATGTTCTCAAGCTTCAAGAGTTGTGTTTGTTTTATTTCGCATTTTCTTGTTACTTACTTACGTGTAATTCTCATTGTGCTACATTATAACTTCTTGAATTTTTTCACTGGTATGATACAGACACAGAACTACATATGTGTTTTGTTACAAGTGAGCGGAAAGAACGAGCTTGAGAAGGCTTAGGAATAGGCTGAGGCCACCAGGCCGAAACGTATGTTCCAACGCCGTATCAAGCGAATTCGTTTTCCCGACTCGGAGCAAAGTTCCTATGTGGCTTTGTATTTATTTTATATCCCGCTTTTATGCACATATTCTTTTAAATTTGTTAAATATATAATTTAAGAGAATGAACGTAACCTGTGCTAGGCATATATATATATATATATATATATATATATATATATATATATATATATATATATATATATATATATATGCAGCCGCGTGATCACTCTCTGCATTGCCGATATGGGTGATTTACCCCTCTGCTTTGAATTTTTAAAACAATGTTTCATTGGAGATAACATGCATTTAAAGTAAAGTCTCGGGCAAGTGGATGTTTCCTGAATTTTTAAACGGAACATAGGTTTTGGAGCAGTAAGTGACCCTATATCTTACATAGAATACACATACGACTTCGGAGCATATTTCAGGGCAAGTTTCACATAATAACAGTAATTAAATACATTCAATTTTATATAGGAAGCCCAGTAATGTACATTACTTTCAAACTCTCCATTTGGATATTTTCATTACTAGACTTTGTTGAGAAATTGAACTTGTAATGATAATTTAAGCATATAGTTTAAACAAAGCGACGATTCTTTATCTTTCTAACACTCGGACTAGATGGTTAATATGCAGTCGGATATATGTAACAAAAAACCTAATCTATTCTGTTCTGTTTTATTTTCTTTACTTTGTACTTGAAGATTCGCAGGAATTTATAATGCAAACAAATATACAAATCCCACGTGATGCCCAAGTAACGAATACGTCACAACAGCGTTGTGCTTCTAAAGTTACACCACAGTCACAACAGCTTCGGTCTCTGTTATAAGTATTCCAGTATTTTGGACAGGCGATTCACCAACACAAGAGTAGAAATATAAATTAAATAAGGTAATGAGAGAACAAAGAGCGGATATATGTACATGAGATAGAGAGCAGCTGAGATCCTCTATCTTTTCGATCACTTCCTAAACCTCTATCCCCTTTTCTGTTCAAGATACGTCTCCATCTCTCTGCCCCATTCATCGCGTACCTCTTTGTCTCTTGTCTTTCTTTTCTTCTCTTTTCTGTGCTGGCCCATTTGCATGTCTCCGTTACCTCCTTAAAATCAGATCGATCTCTCTCCGTCACTTTAGAGGAAAAAGAGAAAAAGCAATATAAAGAAGAAGAGCGGTGGGAGGTATAGCGTAAAAGGAGGGGTGGAGATCCATGAAGATGTCATGAATAGTGTTCATAAGTACAATTATCTATTTGAGGTCAAAAATTATAATTACGGATTTATCTACCGTGATCTGTTTCATATAACACGCGATCTTGCAGTACATTGCTTCACAAATATACTTTTTCGTATGTGAATCAGCAACAAGGATAAAACTTACCGGTTACAATTTACTCGAGGATGGAAAAAGAACTTGTGTGTTACAGACATTCTAAACTCTCTAAAGTCTGACTTCAGCTTGTAGTTTAGTTATAGTATAGGTTCTCCTCAAGCAAGTATCAAAGTATCAAGTGTATCTTTCTCAGTGTTATATAATAACCATATATATTTGGAGACTGAACTGCATTATATAAATAAGAAACATCAGCTCCCTGGATCTGTTTTACCGACTGTAAACAGTAAAATAGAAATGTACTTCAAAGATCAGACATACTTATAATCATTATTTTGTAGTAATACAATTATGTTTCTTTGCTGAAAATTAATTGTGTTCTCCCCATTAATAATTTTTATGCTGACATTCAAAAGGAACACTCCTTTAATGCAACTAAGTTTACTCCATCATCCTTTAAGATTTCAAGCCAAAATTGGGGTCATGTGATACAGCCGTTCCATGAGTATTTGCGCATTTATAAGATAGACACCCAAATCCTCTGCAATATGATTATTTTGCAGACGCGCACAACGACCTCAGAATCGTGAGATATAAGGTGGATATAATAATTGGACATACCCATCACACATGAATACAGTCACTAAAACAATGACAATGAAACAAGGTAATGTATGCCTGAGGATTGAAATAATGGTTATGCTACTACATGTACATTTAGTACCAAGATTCAAATTTGCTTAAATTTCCGAACTCCAAAGGACGCGATTCATATAGTAGTGATGGACTGACTTTGACGATTTGTAGCGTGGCATAAATTAAGGGTGGAATTGCAGTCTTGAACTTTCGTACTCACTCCCGGAAGTTCTGTTCATGCGAAAACCGTGGCCTTGAGAGGACTCCGATTGGCAAGCTGCTGCAGAAGCTAAAGGCGTCACGACATCCTAACTGAGATCACAAAATTCATCAGCCTCTGTAAGTCAATATGATTAGTTACATTGTCTGGAACAATACACGTATGTATAGCAAACCAGAAAAAAAAACAAAAAAACAAAGACACAAAAAACGGTACAATAGGAAATTCCACAACTACTGCATATTTGAATCGAAAGTAACTATAGTAGTATACATAATTTGAGGTTCCTTTCTCAGAGTCGTCCCTACCCCCCAAAACGTTATACGTTAACATTTTTGTCAGCAGCCTATTTTAGCTTAAAATGATGACTTTCATATGATAAGACTTTTCTAACATATTTCTGACAAAATTTGTTTTGTTGGGGTAGGGGGTCTCTGAGATAGGAACAACTCAATTATGTATACTACTATTACCTATAGACAAAATTAATTAGAAATTGAAAATATTATATATAATGTATCACTATAAGTCAATCCGACATGTTGGATTTGATCTGACAAATAAATTTTGTAAGAGATTTAATTCGATTAGAGCAGCCTCAAGTTATACTGGTATAGAAACTAAAATAATAAGCGATTGTATTAAAAAAATGGATATCATAGATCGCCAAAATATGGGTCAGTATGGCTATTCGCGACTGAAAATGATATGAGAATAGCGGGTTGGGCAGATGATGTGATGAAATTTATTGACAATATGGTTGATATTTTATTTGGTGATGATATTACCAAAGCTGTATGTAAACAAGGTTCCACTATCCGGGGCCCCCTACTTCTCCAAAACTTTCTATAGTAACATTTTGTCAAAAATATTTTCACTTATCTCTGTTCACGTAATCCTATAACAGAAATAACCACGAATAAAATTCTAACTGTATTTTATATATCGTTATTTTGGGGAAATCTATTTCATGACCTTGATTTCAGTAGGCGTTTTAAGAAAACACCATTAGAAATTCCTTATCTTTGACCTTGGTTTGGAGTGGGCGTTATGTTTTAGGAAAATCTATTGCAAATTGACCTGATTTTGGCGTTATATTTTAAAAAATCCATTGGAAATCACCTATTTTTAACCTGATTTTGGCGTAATTTTAGGAAATATCCTGTCTTTAACCTTGATTTAGTTATTATGGGAATTTTGTATGGGCCTATGACAGTATAGAAATTCCGTTTGGACACTATAAAGACAGTTAGAAGTTTCCTTTGTGATCATTTCTGCTACAGGATTACGTGGACGGAGGTAAGTGAAAATATTTCAATTTCCAAATACATTGGAGAAATCTAGAGGATATATAAAACCCGCATTTCTGCCGAGTTAAAAGCCTGTATTCGTGAACTGTTGCTAAGAGACACTAAGATAATCGATAAGTTTATGGATTCGCATGCTATATAATGCTGTCTAAAAATAACTTGAAGCTAAGTACATGTCTTGTTTTGAGTCAGAAATAATATATAGTTACGTTTTCAGCTGCAGTTGTGAGAGAACTTGGGTCTCTCTGTCTGTATATATATCTGTCTGTATGTATGTCTGTCTGTCTGCATGTCTGTCTCTATGTTATACATAACATTAACTTAGTACAACAAACACGACAACTCTTTTTCCAATAACTTTTTTATTCGAATTATCTTGAAATCCACTACATGCTGGATAATATGATAAATCGAACAGATTTTTATTATTGTAAATATCTTCATAGACATCTTCACATTTTATATTATAAACTAGCGAATCTGTATCAGTAAATAGCAACTCCGAATATGGCCACTGCTTTTTGGTAAAATTATAGTGAAAATCGTACATCAGCCACTTTGATATATCAAGTACAGCTGCACCAACATAAATAGGTTTATTTAACTTTAAATTTCTCTTTCGTCGTTGTATTGCAACAAGATTTCCATTAAATATTTTCACACTAACAAAACCATCATCATTATCTAATTTATTTCTGCGATTTATGTCATTAACAATTTCTATCGAGACTCGCTTGCGAATATTTTCCATCGTCTTACCGAACACCGAGTTGTTCATCAACTTGAAAAAGTTTTTCTCAAAGTCGGTCTCAGCCACAGCACGACGTTTCGTATTTAGATCAATATAATTTGCCATCCACTTCGATTGATTGGTTCTGACATCCCATAACCATACAAATTATTGTATCCCAGATAAATGATGTAACTCGACGGGAGATTTTTATCATAATGTTTTAAGTACTTGTTATTAGCAGCTGCATATTTCTTTGTTATAACGCTAATTCCGCCTCTGATACCTTTTTCAATAAGGTTAAACATATCAATATCTGTTAAGAGATCTAGTCTATTTTGCTTGTTTTTAGTAGAGCGTCCCAAGATAATCCTGGAGTGGAATAATACCAACAGGGGTCTAATCCATAATTGCTGTAGCTTACCCGACGAAAACTCTCAAAAACATCCGCTAGCAATAATACATCTGGTTTCAAATATAGATCATGATAATCATCAAATGTTTTACAACTAAATTTATTCCAAATATCTTGTACATATTTATATTCGTCATATGTGATATTTTCGTTTTTGAGTTGCGAGTAAAATTTATCTTTGCTAGGTAGAGAAGTTTCATCAAATCTGCTCCAATCGTCGAGATACTCGTACGGAAATATACCTTTTTTTGTAAGATTGATATAGTTTTCACCGAAGCAACTTTTTAGGTTAGCGAAACTACTGTAACCTTTAACAAGCTCATCTAATGATGCTGCCATAAATTGCAGACTGTCAATAAAACGTAATTTACCGAGCGTCACCGACATATACTTTTCAAAATTATTTGGAATACATTTTATTATGTTATTCAATTTTAGTTTAGCTTTAATATTTTCATCACCAAAAGCTTCTACAATGATATGACTGTCATAGCCTCGAAAGTTATGTAAAACTACAGGAATAAAATCTGGAGCATGAAATTTTAAATTACAACTATTATGAGCTGCTCCACGATATTGGCCGGTCAAATGACAATGATCTCGCACCTTATCACGGGCTCCGTTAGAGTCTACCAGCAACTTTTCACAAATATGACAATTAACTGCTTTATCAAAGACGAGTTGCTGTTTAGACATTATTTTCATCGGAGCTGTTTTAAGTAATCTGTTAGAAATTTTGTCAACTTCGTCTATTAAATTTTTTAATAGCCATACGGCAGGATTTTCACCTCTATATAACTTTATCGGAGTTGAAAATTTATCGTTAGCGCAACAAACTACTTTATAAGCTACTCCACAAGGAATATGCTGTTGTATTTTTCTAGTACTGGATTTATTCGGATTATTTTCTGCTCCAACCACAGGAACGAGTAGACACTCGAAATCAGCGTAAATATCAAAAGGAATATTTAGTTTATGATTATAATTTTTAAATTTTAATATTTTTTCTTTTTCGCTAGGCATAGTTATTCTTTGAACATTGACACAGTATTTGAGATGCTTCTGCAGTCTTTCATCGCTAGAAAAACCGTGCAAAAATCTATAGCAAAAATACTTTTTATTTTTATTTTTACTGTACTGTTTGCCAACTAGGCCGTTAAAGTTTTTTATCCAGCAATAATGTCCTCGATAAAATAATAAATTTATTGTATCTTGCGTAGCATTTTCTGAGATATAGCTCGGGTAAACGTTTTCTCGCTCATCTAGTCCGAAAACATTTACTGAGATACTGTTTTGGTTTTCAAACTTTGGTATATAATTTTCTGCTACTGGAAAAGTTATTCCTAAAAAAATTTAGTTCGTCCTTGTACGGAAAATACTTGTTAACGCGATCAGCATTTTTTTCTTTTGGAAATATCGCAGAAAGAATAGACCATTGAAAACATTTGTCATCATCGTTTTTGACATTAATACAGCATTTTTTGTTTTTAATTTTTTGAGGGAGATCGACGTAGCCAGCGCTATTAGCGCCGCTGCCGTGAAGTACGTTATATTTTGCTGTGTGAAATAAAACTTCTTTTATCATTTCAAATTTCCAACCTGATCCTGACGAAGTAAATTCTTCTAATTTTTTGTTTATTTCTTGATGTATTTCATCGGCGACCATGGCAATGTTTGTTCCAGTCAATATTTTTCTTGATTTTTCTGTTAAATATGGTTCTGAAATTTCGCTGTCAAAACTTTTTGTTTCAAAAATTACATCAAGTATATCTTCAACTGCGTGTAACTTTCATAAAGTCGTATGATATTGAACTATAAGTTTGATACTTTTATGAGCCGCAAGTTCTCGAGCAGTAATAGGTTGTAAAAGATGAAATAAATTTGTGGAGGTAAAATTTGCTAAAATATTTTGATCATCAAGTTTGTAGCTGTTATCGTAACCAGAAAATGCTGAAGCATTTTTTTCTGATTTTTTTTTAGCAATATCTCGCAATTTTAACATTATATAGATACTAATATTTTATATTTAATTGAATTTTTTAAAATTCCTAATTAGAAGTATAAAAAACCTTATAATGACAGAAATTTTGAGATATATACCACTGACGGCGAAAGAGCAAGAAACTTATCATGTTCACCCAATGTACAACTTATATGCTGCAAATGCACTTGGTTCTGTTATCAATATAAAATCAAAAAAATCTGTTGGCATATCAACACCAGCTGGTATGTTAATTTCAGTAAAAGGCGATAATACAGAAAGAATTAAAATGTTTAGAAAAGATTTTATGTATACTTTGTTTTGGGGCGATATTTCAGAAGGACAACGAGTATACAGAGCAAATGGCGCAGTTGCTGATGATAATATTGAAAATTTATCATTAAAAAATGAATTTCAACCTCATCCAGTATTTGATCTATATGAAGCAAATGATAAAGGAATTATTAGACATATAAGAACAAAAGAAGTTATTGGAATTTTGCAGAACAGTGGATATCTTGGTGTTAATGTAAGTGGTATAAAAATTAACCAAGTTCATTATCAATTTCACCGTTTTGTGTTTGAAACTTTTAACGGACTAATACCTAATGGTTTATTTGTTGATCATAACAATGGTATTAAAACAGATAATCATTTGGAAAACCTAGATTTAGTTACGCCAAAAGAAAATACTAGAAGAGGAATTGGTGGTGGTAATAATTTTAAAAATCCACAAAGATCAGTTATTTCAATAAATCTTGAAACTTATGAAGAAATAAAATTTAAATCAATAACAGCTGCTGCAAAATATCATGAAATTAATACACGTGCAGTAAAAGTTGTAGCTGATAAGGTAACTAAATCAGCAACGTCGATGTTGACATTTGATAGATATAGTTTTAAATACGATAATTAATGATATTTTCTATATCATTTCGACTAAGAGAATTATGACTAAATTCCATGACATCATCACGATTAAATCGTAACGTCATCATTTTATTTGTATCAAGTTTCATTTTGTCTGCTGCTGTTAATAAAAATCTGTCAGATTCGCCTAATGTTATCATAACATCAACAAAATAAAAATTATGTCCCAACAAACAATTTCGAATTGCCTCAGCTAATTCTTTGTGATTTAGTATATTAACTCGCTGATGATATTTAATTTCTCCGAACATCTTATTATTTATCAATGAGACAAAAGATTATTATAATAATGAACTTAATTGAGAGACTGGCTAAACTAAATTCGGAAGATTTTGTTTCAGTTTCAAATTTTACATCAGAAAATATTACTAATGACAGATTTGCTGATTATACTGAAAAAGATATTTTGCATAACTATGACGACGACGAAGATGATGTTGTTCTTAGTAAAAAATATTTAAGCAGACCAACCACTGGACGATATGATGTTAAGTACGATATTGCTAAAAAAAAATAAAATTTAACTTTACTGTTGCCAAGCATCAAATATTTTGACAGCTTATAAAGCCCTTTTTAAAAGTAAAAATAGCTGGACAACAAAGAAATATAAAATACGATTTTCTTTTTGTTAAAATATTTAATTTAATGCCAGTCGATGATGCAAGAAAATTACATTTAATTTCTTTATGTAAACCAGTAAAATGTAAATCAGTATTAATAAAATATGAAGAAATTTATAATAATATTATTCGATCGCAGTCGATGAGATCGACTTAGTTGGTACACAACTATTAAATTTATCGCCATATCCACGCCATTTGACTAAACCTTTGTTGCCGCGCTTTTTAATTACTTTTTCAATATCAAATATATCTTGTTCTGTTTTCTGAAGTTCTTGCTCATAAAAACTGCCAGTTATAGGCTCACCTAATAAATGTTTTAACGATTATGTAACTGGTATTGTTAAAAGTACTTTATCAACAACAAATACTTCTTCGCTCCAGTTATGAGTATACCCTTTCTCAAATGTTCTTTTTGGTCAAAGAAATTCTAACTTTATCGCCAACTTTAAATTTGTGTCGTCGGTACATGTTTTGGTTTGCTAATATTGGATTTGCAATCGCGTCGTTTGGCGACATTTTACTTTTACCTAGCGAAAGGGATCTGTGTTTCGTGTTATTATGCTCGTCAACAATGTTTAGTAAATTGTCAATATATTTACTCGTATTTTTAGCTGTCAAATATTTGTAGATTTTTTTCGTTGAGCGTGCGATTAAATCGCTCGACGATGACACTTTTTCCCTCATTTCCTGTGACATATTTTTTAATGTTATTTTGCTCTAAAAATTTTTGCGATCGTCTTTATTTACTTGTTTTTTGGTTAACATTAATTTTGTTAAAATACCCGCTGCGTTATGGTTGACCTTTAATGATACTTGCCTCTGTTTTGCAACAGCAGCTGCTAATTTTTTAACTTGACCATCAGTCAAATATATATCTTTTACAATATATTTTGTCATCTTATATAACAATTACAGATTAAACTTGTACAGACATTTTACCTCCGACGGAGTCAATTGTAACAAATCTATCGCTTATTACTAACGCATACACGTTTAACTGATCTGCTGGAGCTGGAGCTGCTCCTAGTATCCAAGTAATTTCAATATCAGCTGTGCTGTCTACAGCTTGCTCGCTATGCTTACTAACATCAAAATAAAATATCGGATAAAGTGTACGAAATTCCTCTACTGATATCTGAGATCCATCTCCAAGATCTTGATATTTTTGCAGTGCGTCGAGTAAATACATGTACGGTCTAGTAATGCTTTTATTAGCGTCATCTGCAAACTTACATTCTATCGCCCGCTCTGGATATTGCTTTGAATTTATTCTAGCGTATATTCGTCTAACATCAGCATTATCAAATATCGCATTATTATTTTGTTGGTTACCACGTCGCGCTTGTCTCTGAAATGCAACAAATAATTGCCGTGGTTTTTGTTCACTTGATGTCGTTGTGACTCGCCATGTGTAGTCGGTGGTATTCGGAACTGCTGTTTGATATATTCTATGTTGCTGAAAATAAATTCTGTTTGTTGTTTTTCCAGCATATTATTTAATTCTGCCATTTTAGTGATAGACGGAGTTATTCTTGGCATCCATAGTACAAGTTTGTTTATGACAAATTGTACATCGGCTCCACCCGACCTAAACAGGCAGTCGTTTTGATCTGATCGATCTAAAATAAGCGTATGTTTAGGTCAGGTGGAGCCGATGTACAATTTGTCATAAACAAACTTGTACTATGGATGCCAAGAATAACTCCGTCTATCACTAAAATGGCGGAATTAAATGATATGCTGGAAAAACACACAAACAGAATTTATTTTCAGCAACATAAAATATATCAAACAGCAGTTCCGAATACCACAGACTACACATGGCGAGTTACAACAACATCAAGTGAACAAAAACCACGGCAATTATTTGTTGCATTTCAGAGACAAGCTCGACGTAATAACCAACAACAAAATAATGCGATATTTGATAATGCTGATGTTAGACGAATATATGCTAGAATAAATTCAAAGCAATATCCAGAACGAGCGATAGAATGCAATTTTGCAGATGATGGGAATAAAAACATTACTAGACCGTACATGTATTTACTCGACGCACTGCAAAAATATCAAGATGTTGGAGATGGATCTCAGATATCAGTAGAGGAATTTCGTACACTTTATCCGATATTTTATTTTGATGTTAGTAAGCATAGCGAGCAAGCTGTAGACAGCACAGCTGATATTGAAATTACTTGGACACTAGGAGCAGCTCCAGCTCCAGCAGATCAGTTAAACGTGTATGCGTTAGTAATAAGCGATAGATTTGTTACAGTTGACTCTGTCGGAGGTAAAATGTCAGTCCAAGTTTAATCTGTAATCGTTATATAAGATGACAAAATATATTGTAAAAGAAATATATTTGACTGATGGTCAAGTTAAAAATTTAGCAGCTGCTGTTGTAAAGCAGAGACGGGTATCATTAAAGGTTAATCCTGGCTCTCAAACGGGTATTTTAACAAAATTAATGTT
>JAECUM010047227.1:0-24458 GCA_016617855.1 Megalonaias nervosa
AACCGTCTTACCATTTCGGCCATCGTTCTCTTATCAATAATACAGTTAAATTTAAGTAATATATAAAATATTTGCTGCTTCACTAACAGCGGCTTACAGAAAACAGATAGATCACTAAATAATTAACGAAAACGATTGTCGTAGGGACTGAAACATCATTTTTCTGTCTAAAATGAGATTTTATAGTTTCCAAAAAATATATATTATAACACTGAGTCTATACGTAAAGCCGTAACAGCGGATATTGATTTATTTATATAGCGGTTCTTAAAATAACTTTACGCACAGCTGTTATGGAAAAATCAATATGCAGCCAAAGTCTTCTAGATTTCATTGTGCACGGATTTTATGTAAACAAAAAAGAATATAATATTATAGACATCCGGATATTGTTATAATAACGTATTATGATTTCACATACAGGTTTATATTTAGGACTTCGTTCCTCGTGTCCAGAATTCTATTATTTTTGTCTGTAAGTTTAAAGTGTATCCTTGATAATAACGGATTATGAACTTGCAGGTACACGGGGTTAATTGGCTCTGATACAATTAACGAACCGGGAGGGACCAACGGACTAAAACTGAATAATATGTACCCTTGCTGGGCCTGGCTAGACTTAGAAAGATCTATCTGATAGCTACCTTCAACAACATCGCATACCAGATTGATTGCAATTGTTGTTGTTATATTTACAATACCTGGCGATATATGACGTCCGGCACCAAAGGGATTGTTATTGTGTTTTAGAATAACCGGTGGTGGGGCTATTTTTCTCCACGATTCAATTACTCCCGGATAATATTCTTCAATAAGATCATTTAATGATTTCTTCATTTCAGCGTTATTTAAATCTGGTATAACAAATGTTTGTAAGTCTTTTTCTGTTATTTTATAATGATCAAGAAATAACTGCTTAGATGTTAGACTTGTGAAAATACTACCGAGTGTTGTAGCAGATTTTATAATACCTCGATTGGCGATGTATAAATCGAATAAGATCCCATTTAAGTGTTTTATTAACTCGATTATTTGCTGCTTGACATTATGATCATAATGTTGTGATAATGAAATAAGTAAATTTCTTAAATCATTAAACGTTTTATCGTATTCAGGTTTAAGATCATCTAAAAATTCTTTAAAAAATTTTTCATCAACAATTTCTCGATGCCTCCTCCCCTCTGGCGTAACGATAATATTAAATGCTGATCTCATCATCTTGGGAATTCTTTTACCATCAAAATCGGTAAAGTAATATATATCGTTGTTTGGATCAAATCTAAATGTTATACGAATCCATGGATATTTTTCTCGATATTCTGGATCTTTAATGAATTTTTCTTCACTCCTTTTAAACTCATTTTTAGTTGGTTCTGAAACTCCATTATAAACAGGTGCGACTTCAGGCCATCCTAACACGGATCTAATCGAACTCTGATAAATATCTACAAGGTAATCAGGAGAATTTATTTCAATCACCGCTGATAATGTTGGTTCATGAACAGTAATCGCTATTTTAGATTCTTTCCCTGTGATAGATTTAATTCTGCGTTGGAATTCATCATTAATCTGTTCTATTTGATAACTGCCCGTTGAAATTCCAACAACTTGCCAATCAGGTGTTCCATCTGGTTTATTTTTATTCGCAAATACCAGTGAATTATTTGGTTGTTGTCCACCAAACGGTTTTGATCTAATATTTGGCCAGCTATGATAAACTCGTAATTGCGCTAATGCTATTTCCTTTGCTGGGATTGCAGTCGGAAAATTAACGCTAAATTCAGGATTGGTTGAACTTAATGATATCATAGTAGTTTTTGATGGCGTTGTATTAGCTACGATCTGCTGAAGTAATTGCGACTCTGACATTATTATTATCGTTATTATTTAATTCTCCATCTTTCCGTTATTATCACTAGCGATTATGAATGCTTCATCGTAGGTTTTCATTATCGTTACGAACTCCTCATCAGATATTTTACCATCACTGAGATACGCTGAAATATACGAGCATAATTTAGTATATGCGGCTGTTGCTGTGTGCAGTTTCATTATATACTCGTTTAGTTTATCATTCGTACACGTAGATATTTTTTAAGAGATAATACTGAAAATACCTGCGCATGTTGTTGCCGTTGAAACTATAATCGTTACAACTACAGGCGCTGTCATCGTTATTGTTGATAATAATAATCCACTTCCAGCAATAACAGCAGAAACCGAGTATACCATTATATCAATAACGACCATACGACGACGATATTTTTTTACCTTTATCGTGTAATCGTCGATGATATTTTTAGTTTAGTTTGACACTCACATACTTGAGCGTATCTGTGACGTTGAACGTCGATAAATGACTCTTGATTCATTATATTTATCTAGGTAACTAATTGAGGAGTTTCGGCTACAAACTCAATACACCACCAATAATCTGCTGTGGTTAACTTTTTATCATCCGCTATCAGCATAAACGTTTCTTCAGCATCTTTGTTTAACACTATAGACACAGTTCCAGAAAAACTATCGGTTGAATGACGCCATGTAAATGTAGTAAATATAGTAAATTTTTCAGCACAAAATATAGATAATCTGTATACACCAGTGACCTCTGCGGTATGTTTAAGGGTGTTATTTTCCGGTGTCCATGTTGCTTTTCCTGATGCGACTGTGTACACGATATTAATGATCTGCTTGTGAGGAATTTTAACGAGATTAGTTTTTTTGAATAATATTAGGAATACCACTAATGATATCGTTGAGTCTTGCGTTAATATCAGCGAGATTAATAATAACAGTTGGTGGAGTTCCAAAAATTCGTTAATATTTCTGTTTACATTTCTACGAAAATTTAGAAATGTTAGTATGTGATTATTATATTCAGTTCTAAATGCAGCAATTCCATCATTGATAGTCGTTAACGAAGTCGTTATTGGAATTTCCCTATCGTCGACGTATTTCTTCGTTGCAGCGTCGAAATCTGTTTCTGGTGTTCTGAGATTATTAATACCATTATTATTCATGTCGAGAAATGCACGCATTATACCACCACGCACTGACACGTATTTGGATTCTTGATCATCGACGTATTTTTTTGTTGCTGCGTCTGTATCTGCGATTGGATCTCCAAGATACGTAATTTTTCTTCCTGACATAATAATGTCACCGGTAAATACATCACCAGTTTTCTTAACATAATCGTTAACCGACTTACCGGAATCCTGTATTTTACCCTGATCAGTGAAAGTAACGATATTATTAACAACCGCGTTGGGAATTCGTATAAGTACATCTGGTAGTTGTATGTTACTCGTTTTTAATCGTCCTTGTTTCTCCTGAAAAACGACGACTTCATTTTTGATCCACACTTGTGATATTTAATAAATCATCGATTTCATTTCTGAGCTGATCAAGAGTTGCAAATTTAGATAAATCGAACTTCTGAGTTTTACCTAAGGATCTTCCATAAATATCTACCATTATATTTACTGATATCAGTTTAAGTATTATGACGTAGTGTAGTGAACGCATGTACGACTTTATGAGGCGGTGCTGTTGATTTTGATACAGCATCAAGCATAGCGAGGGTTTCACGGCCGCATATTGGAGGATCAGTTGTTTTTTGTGTCGGTAGCGTTGAATACCAGATTGGAGCAGTATTATTGCTAACGTAATGAAGAAATTCTTTTGGTGGTACTAATCCATACGAATCGAAATAAATAATTCCACGTGGATCAATTGCATATGCGACCCAATGCGTGCCGGGGCCAGAGTTTTTATCGAGATTAATGATACCGGTTTCATGTTGCATTGCAACGGTAGGTAATTGATCGCGCATAAAAACACCTCTGAAATTTTTTATTTTTAATTGCTTAGCAGCATTAAGTAAATCAAAATTGGACATGGGTGTTATTAGTAAACTGTCCCTGGTAATCTTAGACCCCTTCCGTACCACGAAGGCGGGGTCCCTGGTAATCTTAAACCTCTTCCCTTTTTTTTTTGATTCCTTGTCCAGTTGCTTTCTTTAACGCCATTTCAGCAGCAGTTCCAACAGCACCTAGCGCAGCTGCCTTTGCAACAGCTGGTGCTGCAGCTGCTATTAATGCTGGTATTGCTGCAAGAAGCGGAAATATACCACCCGTTTTAGCAATATCTTTGATGGCGCCCGCAGAAAGATTAAATTTAACGCCTTTATTTGATTTTTTAGCGTCATTGAAGTTTTTAAACTGACGCTCGGTCAACGACAGTTTATTGGCACCAGTCATCTGTTCTCGCTTTAGCGATATTTTTATTCCACAATTATTTTTTGATGCTGATTGCAGCCTTTTAATCTGACCAGGAGTCAGACTCACATTAACGTGATGATATGACATTATAATTATTATGAACGATCTAATTACATGTTTTCTACTGGAGCATCAATAACTCTCATTCGTCCACCAACACCTTCGAGTAACATCGATTTATCGCTGAGTATAACGGCTATTGCTCTGTAATTTGCAATAACTCCTCGAATCACACGAGCTCGAAAGTGTATATCTACAACAGATTGTCTGGTTAAATCTAAATGTTCTAAAGAAAATAATAAATCGGATACAGCGTTGTAAAATCTAGCTGCGATATTTGTAAACCAGTATCAATGTTTTGATCACGACCCATGAACGACATAAGACGATGATATGCACGTGCTACATGATATTGATCGAAATTTAACAAAATATCCTCGGATGGTTCTTGATGTCCATTAATCCTTAATGAAACTTCAGAAACACCGAGTTTGTCAAATATCATATTACTTTGTGTTTGATTATTTACTCGTGCAGTATTTTGAAGCGCAATAAATATATGTCTTGGTGCAGAAACACCCTGCTGAGAAGCTATTTGCCATGTGAATAGACCATTAATTGCACTTTGGATAGTATCTGTGGTCATTGTCAACCATGACAACGTTGATTTACCACCTTGACTCATAAAAGACAGTAACCGATCTTCTTCAGATATTGTTGGAGTCATCACTGGCATCCACAGGGAAAGTTTGGTTAATATCACTTTACCATGAAGTGCTCTGGTTGCAGCATCTATAGCATTAGCATCAGCGCCCTCTCCCACAACGTGCCACATTGCATCATTATCGCTTTTTCGCACAAGTACAACTGTGTGTTTAGCTCCAAAAATAACTTTTCTAACATTTCTACAGAATCCAAAGATGTGTGACAGTGGAATCGCACATGAAAATGTTTTTCTATTACCTTTTAACATTGATCGACGCGCTGCAAATCCTAAATTAAAATCTGCATTTACATTAATAATCATACTCTCTACATCCGCATCGGCGGTGCCGGCGAAGTTTTTTGGTCTTCTTATATTATAATGTCTATATTCAGGAGAATCAGTTGTATCCTTCGCAAACATCATTGATGGACCAGCTGATCTTGAATAATCATCGCTGTATCTTGCAAGTCCAAGTATCGTTGTGGCAACGTCAACGTCTTTCTGAATTGATTCAATATTTTTTCCGTCAATCATGTACGTAGCGCTATCAAATAACGCCATAATACCATTATTAACAAAACCTGTTCTAACCTCAGCGGCGTACTCGGTATTATCTGTCTTAATAATTTCACCTTCGACTTCAATAAATGCTTCAGCGGGTAGGAAATATCTACTTGTATCTTGAACCTGTAGTTCAATTCGTCCACGCTGATCTGGAATTCGTGCGTCGTAAGAATAATACTGATAATCGCGCACAGACTCATCTTTGAGTACTGGTGCATCCATGTCAAACGCGGAGTCAGATATGCGCTTAAACATCTTTATTATTATCGTCTTCGTCTAACTCGAAGACCGCTTCCTGCTATCAGACTAGCGGTTATATTTTTTTCCTTTTCCGACATCGGGATATCAGCTAACTCCGCTAGTTTTTGATTAGCTGCTTGATTTATTATTTTACTTACACTTGCTGGCATCACTTCAGTGCTAGGTAATTTCACAGGTTGAGGTCGGGTCGTTTGTGGTCTGCGTATTAATCGTGATAGTCTATCTTTAATTGCTGAAAACGCTTTGCTAGCGAGATTACCAACAGCGCCTATACCCTTTTCACGAACAACATCAATAGCTTTCATTCCTAACTGCTTTGCAATCGGTATTGCTTTTGGGGCTATCCTTCTAAACAGACCCTGAATAACATCACCTAATCCATCTCCGTAGGTCGCTTTGTATACCGGTAATCGAGAGTTTATTACCCTGACCATGGTAGGTCCACGTTGAGTACCATGCACGATCATTTTATTATTAACTGTTTTTATCACTAATTGTATCTAATCACTGTAATAATCGTCGGCGATTTCATTAATAAGGGATCGATACACATTAATATCCATGATACCGCCACTAAATAATCGTTTACAAATATCAGCTACTTCATTAATGATTTCTGGGGAATTATTACCAGCTCGTTTTCCTCCGATGAGGATTTCTAGTCGATCAACATCAGCAAGAACGTTATTGGGGCAAGTAATAAGACCACTTCCTAGACCACTTCCAGTTGCGCCAGGGGCGTCTTGAAATTCTTCTTCTTTCTCTTCACTTGGTTTCGGTGGTTTCCTTTTACTTGGTTTCGGTGGTTTCCTTTTACTTGGTTTCGGTGGTGTTTTTAGTGATTCTGGATAATCACGAAGTGATTGCTCAAATGATTTTGGTGCTTTTCGTTGTTCTCGTAATAGTTTTATTATTTCTTCTCGTTCTTGTTCTAGTTCTTTTCGTTCTTGTTCTAGTTGTTGTGATGATGGTAGTGGTGATAGTAATTGTGATTGTGGTAATGTTGCAAATTCTTCTTTTTGTTGTTGTTCTTGTCGTGGTGATTGAAATCGTTTCATCGTTTCTTGAAATTGTTGTTCTTGTTGCGGTGACCGTTGTTCTCGTTGTTGTTGTCGTTGTAGCTCTTGTTGTTGTCGTTGTAGCTCTCGTTGTTGTAGTTGTTGTGGTGGTGGTTGTGATAATCGTTTGCTTTGTTTAGTATCTTCTATATGTTTATTTACAGTATCAATAAAAATGTTTAAATTTATAATATCATTAGATCTGATTTCTGGAGTACCAGTAGCGACGCGATATATATTCTTGATCCAATTGGTAGAGCTTAATGATTTAACATGTTCTGGTTTTACATATTTTTTTCTTTCATAATATCCAAACGCGGCATTATCAAATAATTGGGTTGGGTCCCTGATAGCAGCAATACCTTCTATTATCTTAGTTCTGGTTCTTGGTGGTTGTGGTGGTGGTTGAGCTGCTTGTGGTGCTTGTGGTGGTGGTTGAGCTGCTTGAATACGGCCAGCAATATCAGCAGGTAATGTTGCAAGAGCTCGTTGTGTTGCCTCGGTTGCTGTAACAATTTTCTTCGTTGGTTCAACAATCGGCTTAAATAATTTTTCTGTACCTTCTGTAAATTCCACTTGAGATTCCTGACGTGATTGTAGTTGTTGCTTAACAGAATCACGAACAGGTAGATATTTTTTAATTGCCTCTAGTCGCTCTCGAGCTAGTTTAGCTGAGTGTGGTTCTCCAATACTCATTATTGATAATATCTATAATGGCTGTTTAATTCATAGCAGCAGTAGAGCTGAACGACAAAAAATTGAGTAACCCGCGAGTAAACGAAATCGCATAAAAATCTGGAAAAAAAAAATACGTCAACAAAAAGTAACGGAAATGAACTAACCCAAACGATTTATTATCCGTTTTTCAAACTATATGGTAATAATAAAAGTTAGGAGGTTCGGTTTATATTATTGACCTTTTTCTTTTCAGCCTCTGTAGGAACCTTTATTTTTTATAAATAAGGTTTCAGCCAAGTGGTCTGTTCAGCTCTACTAGTTAATTTAGCTGAGTGTGGTTCTCCAATACTCATTATTGATAATATCTATAATGGCTGTTTAATTCATAGCAGCAGAAGAGCTGAACGACCAACGCGTAGTGACCAGATTGTGAAAAAGTCAGAAAAAATCTGGTCAATTAAAGAAGTTTTCATTATTAAGACAAAAACTTTAATGTCTCAGGCAAGTGGTCTGTTCAGCACTACTGCTGCTCACTGAGATAACACCCTGACCAATGGGAATAGCAAAGAGGTAACACCCTGGCCAGTGGGGGTAGCACTGAGATAATACCCTAGATAATAGGAAGTAGCACTGAGATAACACCCTGACCAATGGGAGTAGCACTGATGAATCACCCTGACTAATAGGAAGTAGCACTGAGATAACACCCTGACCAATGGGAGTAGCACTGATGAATCACCCTGACTAATAGGAAGTAGCACTGAGATAACACCCTGACCAATGGGAGTAGCACTGATGAATCACCCTGACTAATAGGAAGTAGCACTGAGATAACACCCTGACCAATGGGAGTAGCACTGATGAATCACCCTGACTAATAGGAAGTAGCACTGAGATAACACCCTGACCAATGGGAGTAGCACTGATGAATCACCCTGACTAATAGGAAGTAGCACTGAGATAACACCCTGACCAATGGGAGTAGCACTGATGAATCACCCTGACTAATAGGAAGTAGCACTGAGATAACACCCTGACCAATGGGAGTAGCACTGATGAATCACCCTGACTAATAGGAAGTAGCACTGAGATAACACCCTGACCAATGGGAGTAGCACTGATGAATCACCCTGACTAATAGGAAGTAGCACTGAGATAACTCCCTGACCAATGGAAGTAGCATTGAGATAACACCCTGACCTATGGGAGTAGCACCGAGGAATCACCCTGACTAATAGGAAGTAGCACTGAGATAACACCCTGACCTATGGAAGTAGCATTGAGATAACACCCTCACCTATGAGAGTAGCACGGAGGAATCACCCTGACTAATAGGAAGTAGAACTGAGGTAACACCCTGATCAATGAGAATAGCAAAGAGGTAACACACCTGACCAATGGGAGTAGCACTGAGGAATCACCCTGACTAATAGGAAGTAGCACTGAGGTAACACCTGACCAATGGAAAGTAGCACCTTAATTTGGGCTGGAGATAACTGTTTTATTACCCCAGGTTAGCTTCCAGGGTAGACCGTCTATACTGTGCATCAATTGTGTTTTCTGAATGGCAAATTACACATAGTGAGTTGGGTTCCTCATAATTTGTGCTTTCTGATTGGCTAATTCTTGGTAGTGGGTTGTACATCTCATCACTATTGCTTTCTGATCAATGAATTACTTGTAGTGGATTGAGCACATCATCATTTGTGTTGTACTTCTGATTGGTTAATCCCTAGAATTGGGTTGTACACCTCATTATTTGTGCCTTCAGATTGGCTAATCCCTTGTAGTGGGTTCGGTATCGCATCATTTGTACTTTCTAATTGGTTAATCCTTGGTAGTGTGTTGGACATCTCATCATTTGTGCTTTCTGATTGGCTAATCTCTGGTAGTGGGTTGTACATCTCATCATTTGTGCCTGATTGCATAATCCCTGGTAATCGGGCGAACACTGGGCTGAACATGTACAATCTCTTTCATCCCAGAACAGTACTGAAACAAAAGTAAATAACACAAAGAATCAAGTTTTCAAAGAAACATTAATATCTGACCCTAGTTTTCAGTTACCATGGGGTTTAGTGTGGAGAGAAAGTCTAAAATGTTATTCTTGTGACCATTAATGAACCAAACAAACTATATTTCAAACTGTAAATTCACCTCGCAAAGGAATAAACCCGAATTCTTATTTGAAATTGTAAATTCACCTGGGAACAGAATAAACTCAAATCCTTGATATTATTTCGGATTTGTAGCATACTTGGAGTGAAGTATCAACCAAATACCCCCACCTTCAGGTCTCTTAGTCCATTACCTCTTGATATCAATCAACGATTTGAGACTGTAAATGTCCCTGGTTAAAGAATAAATCAAAAACTTTAGTTGTAATTGTAGAATTCTCTGAGAAAGGAATAAATGCTGCTGTTTGGTTAATAAAAAGTTTATTTGAAGAAGCTGAAAAGATAAAGCTATTAATACGCAAATGTTGCCGTTGACACCAGCCGAAGAAAGTGAATATAGCACAGCAGTAATTTGTTATATTTGTGAAAAGCCATTTCCTGACGACAACTTAAGTAAAATCAAAGTGCGTGATCATTGTCATGTAACAGGTAAATATCGCAGCGCGGCTCATAGCGATTGTAATCTAAAATTTCACTCGAGTTTTGTACCTTGCATCGCTCACAACTTTCGTGGTTATGATAGTCGTTTTATTATCCGCGCACTTGGTCATCCAACCATAGTGAGATTATGTGATAACCGTAAAATAAACGGCATTCCCAACAACAAAGAAAAGTTTATGCCGTTGACAACTTGTCCCCTGCGTTTCATTGACAGCATGCAATTTATGGCAAGTTCATTGGACACACTGGCAGGTAATTGTAAGGAATTCCCATCGCTAACAGGATACTTCGCTGACAACGTTGACTTAATGAAGGAAAAAGGTATTTTCCCGTACGAGTACTTCAACGGGTTTGATCGACTTAAGGAACATCGTTACCTGACATAGAACAATTTTACTCGTCTCTGAACAATTCGAATATAACCGATATAGAATATGAACATGCTCTTAACGTTTAGGATAAATTTAGTTGTAAAACAATTGGAGCTTATCTAGACTTACACCCGATACTACTCGATGTTCTTCTACTCGATGATATCTTTGTTAGTTTCCGCAAAACAAGTATTAACAAATGTACATTAGATCCAGCCTGGTACTTTTCATCTCCTGGGCTATCATGGGATGTACTTTTCAAGCTAACTCGAGCTGAAGTTGAACTTATTACAGAAGGTAATATCGATAAGTATCGTGTTATTGAAAAGGGAATTCGTGGCGGAATTAGTGTAATCTCAAAGTAATATGCGCATGCCAACAACAAGTATATGACTGATTTTAATCCTGATCTACCATCGTCGTACTTACTTTACCTTGACAAAAACAGCTTGTACAGTTGGGCAATGTCACAATCAATGCCATATGCGTGCGACAATTGGATAAATGTAACTGATTTTCTATCGGATACAAATAATTTGACTAAAGATCTTTCCGATGCTAGTTATTCGTATTTTGTTGAAGTTGATGTTGACTATCCTAAGTCACTTCACGATCTTCATAATGACTACCCGTTTTTGCCAGAAAAATTGATAATACCGGATTCACTATTATCTGTGGAACAACTGAGTAAGCGACGAGGTAAACCTTGTACTGTTGAAAAGCTCGTTCCTAATTTGTTAAATAAAAAGAACTACATTTGTCATTATAGAAACTTAAGACAAGCAGTAGACACTGGACTGGTCTTAAGGACAATCCACCGCGTGCTGCGTATCAGTCACGTTGGATGGCAGATTATATTAAATTTAATAATGTCTCCAGAACAATTGCAACATCCGACTTTTTAAAAGATTTCTTTAAACTAATGAACAATTCGGTGTTTGGTAAGACCATGGAAAATATCCGCAATCGTGTTGATATTGAAATTGTAAATAGTCGCAAACGTTATGAAAAATTAGTTGCTTCGGAAAACTTTGCTGGGGATATACCGATCTGTGAAAATCTTAGCATGGTAATGAAAAGGAAAAAAAAAATAGCGTTAAATAAATCGATATATGTCGGTGCATCTGTGTTGGAAATCTCAAAATGGCTAATGTTTGATTTTCATTACAGATTTGTTAAGAACGTCTGGCCTAAATCAAATCTGTTATTTACTGATACTGATTCGCTTGTATACGAGATTTTTGCTGAAGACGTTTATCAAGATGTTTATGATCATCGCAATGAATTTGATCTATCAGATGTAAAAGGTAAGTTTAACGATCCTACTAATAAAAAAAGTGATGGGGCTAATGAAAGACGAATTTGCTTTTTGTGCCAGTTAGGGAATTTGTTGGATTACGGAGTAAAATGCATTCGCTGATAACAAATTCCAATAAAGAAACAAAAAAGTAGAAAGGAGTTAAAAAGTCTGTTGTTAAAGGTAATATCAAACATTCCGATTATGTTTCTGTGTTATCTGGTAATTGTCGAGATTCGGAAGGTAATAAATTTTACACTGCAACAATGACAACTATCAGATCCTATAAACATGATGTAAAAACAGATGAAGTTATCAAACAAGGCTTAACAAATTTTGATGACAAACGCTATTGTGTTGATGGTATAAACACGTCGTTGGCGTTAGGACATTACAGTCATATCAGTAGTTAGATGAAAGGGGGATTACCATTAAATTTTACCCATAATTATGTTTGTAATTGTCAGATATTAATTTCGTGGCTTGTAAGAAAAAAAAAGTGATACTCGTGGTATGGAAAATAAAAATATCTCCGATCATCATTTTTTCCCGGGGCGGGATGATTTTTTTTTTTCTAGATAGAAGCTTTAAAACAGAAAAATACGTGTTCTCTGATGGAAACGCGCCCAGGTATGGAAACGCTCTCATAACCCCCTTTCACCTAACTACTCATCGAGGACACAGTGAAGGCAAATTTTGCATGAATGAATCTGAATCATCATTTGCTTCATTCTTTAAATATATCAAATATGCACGAAGTGTATACACAAGGCAAATTCAGTAAATCATATCAAACATTCATTGAGGTTATACACAGGGCAAATTCAATAAATCATATCAAGAATGCATTTAGGTTTAGGGCATGGACAGGGCAAATTTAGTAAATCATATCAAACATGCACTGAGGGTATACTGAGGGCAAATTCAGTAAATCATATCAAACATTCATTGCAGGCGTACACAGGAAAATTCAGTAAATCTTATCAAACATGCATTGAGGGAATGGACAGGGCAAATTCAGTAAATCATATCAAACATTCATTGCGGTCGTACACAGGGCAAATTCAGCAAATCATATCAAAAATGCATGAATGGTACACACAGGGCAAATTCAGTAAATCACATCAAACATGCATTGAGGGAATGGACAGGGCAAATTCAGTAAATCATATCAAACACGTATTCAAGGTATACGCACGGCAATTTCAGTAAATCATATCAAACATTCATTGCGGGCGTACACAGGGCAAATTCAGCAAATCATATCAAACATGCATGAAGGGTACACACAGGGCAAATTCAGTAAATCACATCAAACATGCATTGAGGGAATGGACAGGGCAAATTCAGTAAATCATATCAAACATTCATTGCAGGCGTACACAGGGCAAATTCAGTAAATCATATCAAACATGCATGAAGGGTACACACAGGGCAAATTCAGTAAATCATATCAAACATTCATTGCGGTCGTACACAGGGCAAATTCAGCAAATCATATCAAACATGCATGAAGGGTACACACAGGGCAAATTCAGTAAATCATATCAAACATTCATTGCGGTCGTACACAGGGCAAATTCAGTAAATCATATCAAACATTCATTGCGGTCGTACACAGGGCAAATTCAGTAAATCATATCAAACATGAATGAAGGGTACACACAGGGTAAGTTCAGTGCAACGTAGCAAACATGCATTTAAGGGCATTGTCAATTTGTCAAGGCAAATTTTACTTTAATAAATGTGAACCAGGATTCCCTTTAGTCATTAAATCATATCAACAATCAGAATACATGGAAAGTTTTGAAAATTCAAGCTACTCAATGCAAGATTGTATGTGTTTCATCATCACCCTATCCACGTCAACATCATTCCCAGTCTTTTCATGCTGTGTGTGTGTGTGTGTGTGTGTGTGTGTGTGTGAAATATATATTGGTGGGGTAGCACAAACATCTGATTGACCTTGATTCCTGCATGGCCAGTTTGTTTTGTTTGATGGGAGTGGGGTTCAATTTTCCAGATGGAATTAAAAACAAAAAGATTTTGACAATATGCAGTCATACATTCTTTACAGCCGCTACTGACCTCATAATTTTGATTGATATCAAGAGGTAATGGACTAAGAGACCTGAAGGTGGGGGTATTTGGTTGATACTTCACTCCAAGTATGCTACAAATCCGAAATAATATCAACACATCAGGAGATGTGGGTTGGGGTGTAAGGCTGATAGTTAACTCTAAGTATACCATAAATCTTACAAATCAGTGATAGTCTTGTACCATGCATTTATGGAGTGCAATATATCGTCCAATACCTATTTTGACGCCGTGTCATAAACTCCTAATTCTGTAGAGAACTCATCTTTCAATGATATCACAACCAGAACAATCGTTTACACTGATGATGAGAGTCACCTAAATGGAACAATTTGTCGAAAATCCTATACATTTTTACTCAATGCATTAATAACGAATTTGTCACAGGAGTAATCATTAACACATTAATATGTCATGTGATCTTCTGTTTTATCTTCTTTATCGAATTATTGTCAGGTATACTCCAACGCTGTATTATCGCCGGCTCTATATTATCGCGGGCACTATATTATCGCGGGCTCTGTATTATCGCGGGCCCTTTATTATCGCGGCAAATGGGATTTTCTGATTAATTTTGGACACGCGCCGTCTAGCGGTTGTTTATAGATGTAAAGCTGTAGCCAGTAATGACGCAAATATCTTACAGCACAATTTCCTCTAAAACGTCAACATTTTCAATAAGCTTACAATGAAAACGAATGAACTTTAAAAAAAAAAAATTGTACAGTGCATGCATTTACATTGATCATCATATACAAAACTCCAGTCGAACTTGTTATACCTGCATTGGCTTTCATTACGAAATATATTCAGTGTATTGTCTGATGTTTGATGATTATATAGGTCATATACTGATGGTGTCATACGTGTCCTTAGAAGGTTAAGGTTGCAATTTCATTTCATGGTAAAATATGGACCCAAATTTACAAAATGTTGCTTATGATCATACTTCTTGTACATAAAAAAGAATATAATAACAGTTAAACTTTAGAGAAATCAGTGATATTTCAATAATAATATTAATAATAGTTGTTGTATATTTACATTTCTTTGCCCACATTGCATTGAAAATTCATATAAAGATAAATAATAATGCTTTTAATTTGTAATGTTATTCATTGATTTACACTTGAATTACATTTGTGTTCGATTTTATCATTGGATCCTTTCGTTTATTGTAGAAATAGTATGCCAGTACAAGCGAGGACATTTCTTCTCGTAGGTATGATGCATTTTATGTTAATTATAATACCTGCGTGCTACCATACGTAAGTTAGACAAATACCGCAATAATATAGAGTTGTTCCCCCATGGTACATTAATCCAGGTCAGCCACCTTATGCCGTTTTATTTACATTTACGAGCTTCGATTGACAAAGAATTTTAGGAATAGAAAGAGGGAAAGTCATTGAAACTTTACAAATTATAAGTAAGCAGCAATAGCAAAACAGTTTTAATATGTACCGATAAGAACATTAAATGCCTCGATAATACAGCGTTCCGGGCTATTCTGCATGTTTTGACAGTAACATGTTGTTGTTGTTGTTGTGGGGTTTAAGGCCATTTTTTCAGCACATGACAGGCTATACATGGCGGCCAGTATTAATGGTGGAGGAAGAACCCAGGAAAACTCCGGAAAGAACCACCGACGCACGAGAAGCTACTGGCAAGCTTTCTCATATACCCACATTGGCCGAATCCGAGACTCGAACCCACGCAGACAGAGGTGAGATGGCAGTGATCCGTAACGGAAAGCGCCTCAGACCATTCGATCGACAGTAACATAACATAGGGAATACTACAATTGGCTTGCCTTATAATTTAGCCAATGGTTATTTTTACTGAACCATTTCAATCGGTGCGATACCTAATCAATGGGGTTTTTTTTATTTTTTTTTTTATTTTTTTTTTTTTAATAATCCTGTTGTTCAGTTTTGATATACCATTGCAATTGATCTGTGATTTTGCCTCAAGCACATGTTGACGACTTTTTATCATGCAGTATGTCTCTGTGATTTTCCAAGAGTGCACGACTTAATATATGTTCCGAACTATCGCTAGTAGCAACGTTGGTAAATATTGCATTTACCTTGACAAACGAACTCTGTATGATGATAGGGTAAACTATTAATTTGGCCATTTCTTTTATAGAATCATTGTTTGACATGATAGATAGCGCTTGTTGGAATATTACATATTAAATTGGCCATTTCTTTATAGAATCAATGTTTGACGTAATAGATTAGGCTTGTTGGAAGATTGAAAATAACTGTGGCCATTTCTTTACAGAATCAATGTTTGTCATGATTGATAGGGCTTGTTGGAAGATAAAATATTAAATTGGCCACTTCATTATCTAATCAATGTTTGACGCGATAGATGGGACTTTTTGCAAGATTCTACCACTCTTTGTGAGTTTTGTGGGCTTTATGCATTGTTGGGACTGGGAGTAGTAGTAAAGGAAAATAGGACTTCTAGATTTTAATGACCTTTGACCCCCCACCAACCCCTCCATCAGAAAATACTTGTAACGAACCTGTATCTTAACTTGAAACAGGTTAGAAAATATACTTGTCAGGAGAAGGCCCTCTCTCCCACTCCAGAACGGTCTAACAGTGTTTCCCCCCTCCCCCCTCAGTAAAGGAAAATAGGACTTCTAGATTTAATGCCCTTCCCACTCCCTGTCTCCCCTCCTATCAGAACATATTTGTAACGAACTTGCAGCTTGACTCAAAACAGGTTAGAAAATATATTTATCAGAAGAAGACCCTCTCCACTTAAAGCGATCATATTTGTATTAACCAGGCTTTCTAGATTTTAGACCCCTTCTATTTGTCAGAAAAAACACCCTCCCCCATTTCAGATATTCTATAACAGACTATCTTTCGAACTATACATGTTCTCTGCCTGTAGCCCAGACGTAGTCTGGACAGAGACTGCAGTGTTGCGATCGACAATGTACATTGTTCTCTGTCTAAAAATAGACTGCGGTGTTTATGAATGACTGGAACTGTGTTATTTAAAACTGCGTAATAAGAATGTTCCGGAATGATGATGAAATATTGTGCAATAAGAATCTTCTGGAAAGATGATGAAATATTGTGCAATAAGAATCTTCTGGAGAATCAGCCAGGCTATATAAGGCGGCCCAAATGTTCAGTCTGCAGAGATGTGCTTCGCTGGGAGGATTAAAAGGTAGGTGAATTTTTTCTTGAAAATTTAGGTCCTTTATTTTGACAAGAAAAAAATATTATTTTTATTTTCAGAGGTCTTAAAGAACTTCTTCGCAAATAATTAATATTTCTACAGTAGCTACCAGAAATAATTTGTCATCATGTTTATACA
Organism: Megalonaias nervosa; assembly: GCA_016617855.1. Taxonomy (NCBI): domain Eukaryota; kingdom Metazoa; phylum Mollusca; class Bivalvia; order Unionida; family Unionidae; genus Megalonaias; species Megalonaias nervosa. The sequence continues at coordinate 17,285 of JAECUM010047227.1, forward strand.
AATGAAATTTAACTTTCCCACTTACTTTTCGATGGCATCCAAATAACTCTCTCATTGTTACCCTGTTGACATAATACTTATAACCTTTTGCAAAAACATTCGACCGGTTTAGGTCAATATTTATTTTGGTATATTTTTCCTGGCTGATTGGAATATGTAGATTAATATATTTTTGTCCGAGATTGTCTCTCAACTTTTCAAGATAATCAAAATATTTGCTGTCATCTGATTTAATAGCGAGAGTTTTATTCTATCAAATTTAATAAAACAAATGCCTGAAATTTCATCATTAAATTCAAACCGTAGTGGTTGGTCGTTAATCATCAACACCTTAACCTTACTATTAACTCCATCAGCTAATGTTAAATTTTTAAACATTATTTCTAATGTTTAGACAAAAAATGTCCAATAGCTAATGTATTAACCCCGTCCACGCAATAGCGTTTGTCATCAAAATTAATTAGTCCACGTTTAATAATTGTATCTGTTTCAAGTTTGTGATGATTTGATCTAATGACATTTGTTTTAATAAACTGACATTATTGTTTAGTGCTGCTTTAAAATCATCAAATTTCATACATTCTTTTTACATACCCACGAGGAATACCTTTTGCTTTTTTTGTCAGTTTATTGTCGTCTAAAATTACGGCGTACATTTTACTTCTTAGTCCGACAAATTCCTTAACTGGCACAAACATAAATTCGTCCTTAAATTTGCCAGTAACTTTCTTGTTAGTTGGATCATGAAATCCACTACTCTCCGGATAGTCTGATAAATCAAATAAGTCACGGTGGTCGTAAATATCCTGGTAGACATCCTCACATTTTATATCATAAACTAGCGAATCTGTATCGGTGAATAATAAGTTTGAATCTGGCCAGACTCTCTTAACAAATCCGTAGTGAAAATCGTACATCAACCACTTTGATATGTCCAATACCGACGCACCAACGTAAATAGGCTTACATAACTTTAAATTTGTCTTTCGTCGCTGAATTGCAACAAGATTTTCATTAAATATTTTCATACTGACAAAACCGTCATTGCTAACAAATTTATTCCTCCGATTTATGTCGTTTACAATCTCAATATTTACGCGTTTTCGAATATTCTCCATTGTCTTGCCAAACACGGAATTGTTCATAAGTTTAAAGAAGTTCTTCTCAAATTCAGTCTTAGAAGTTGCGCGACATTTGGTATTTAAATCAATATAATCTGCCATCCAACGAGATTGTTTGAATTTTAACACGCGATGAACTTTCCTTAAGACTAAGTCGTGGTCGACTGCTTGTTTTAGGTTTCTATAGTGCAAAACGTAATTCCGTTTACTGAGTAAATTTGGAACTAGCTTATTAACAATCGAAATTTTTGCTGTTGTCGCTGCCTGTTGTTCAGGTGATAATAAACTATAGTCTATTACTATCGACTCTGCACAAAACGGATAATCGTTATGTAGGTTGTGCAGTGACTCAGGATAATCGAGATCTACTTCAACAAAATAACTGACATCGGAAAAATTTTTATTGATTTTTCTGGGAAGATTTTGTTCTGTTTCTCTAAGAAATTGATCTGGAGTTATCCAATGAAATCTACTGCACGGCATCGGCTCTGACATTTCCCAATCGTACAAATTATTAGGATCCAGATAAATAAATTAATTTGACGGTAAATTTTTATTGTAATTTACCAGACATTTATTATTAGCTACTGCATATTTTTTTGATATGACGCTAATTCCGCCTCTGATACCTTTTTCAATAAAATTAAACATATCAACATCTGTCAAGAGATCCAATTCTATCTTACTTGTTTTTAGCAGAGCATCCCAAGATAGTCCTGGTGCAGAATAATACCAACAGGGGTCTAATCCATAATTTTCATGACTAACTCGACGAAAACTCTCGAAAACATCAGCTAACAATAACACATCTGTTTTCAAATATAAATCATGATAATCACCAAATGTCTTGCATCCGAATTTACTCCAAATATCTTGTGCATAACTATATTCATCATCTGAAATACCGTCGCCTTTCAGCTGTGAATAAAACTTGTCCTTGCCAGGCAGAGAAGTTTCATCAATCTGCTCCAGTCGTCGAGATGCTCGTAAGGAACAATACCTCTTTTTGTCAGATCGACGTAGTTTTCACCAAAACAACTTTTTAGATTATTGAAATTGTTACAACTTTTTACAAGCTCATCTAGCGGAGCTGCCATAAATTGCAGACTCAATGAAACGTAATTTGCCAAGCGTAACTGACATATTTTTCAAAATTATTTGGTATACATTTTACTACATTGTCGAGTTTTAACTTAGATTTAATTTCCTCATTGTCAAAAGCTTCTACATTGATATGACTATCATAACCACGAAAATTATGTAAAACTACAGGAATAAATTTTGGTGCATGAAATTTTAGATTGCAATTTTTATGAGCTGCTCCTCGATACTTGCCAGTTAGATGACAGTGATCTCGCACTTTATCATCACCTAACAACTTTTCGCAGATATGACAATTAACTGCATTATCAAAATCAAGTTGTTATTTGGATGTTATTTTCATTGGAGCTGTTTTGGATAATCTGTTGAAAATTTTATTAACATCATCTATTAAATGTTTCAATAACCACACAGCCGGACTTTCAGATTCGCCACGATATAACTTTACTGGACTTGAAAAATTTTCATTAGCACAACAAACTACTTTGTAGGAAACCCCGCATGGAACATGTTGTTGTATTTTTCTTGTACTCGATTTATTTGGATCATTTTCTGCACCTGCCACAGGAACAAGTAGACACTCAAAATCTGCATAAATAACAAATGGGATACTTAGATTATGATTATAATTTTTAAATTTTAATACTTTTTCTTTCTCTGTTGGTATTGTTATTCTTTGAACGTTAACACAATATTTAACATGCTCTTGTAAAGTTTCAGGTTTAGAAAACCCTTGTAAACATCTGTAGCAGAAATATTTTTTTCCATGATACTTATTATACTGTCTGCCAACTAACCCGTTAAAGTTTTTTATCCAGTAATAATGTCCTTTATAAAATAACAAATTTATTGTCAACTGCGTAGCATTTTCTGAAATATATCTCGGGTAAACATTTTCTCGATCATCTAGTCCGAAAACATTTACTGAAATATTGTTTTGTTTTTCAAACTTTGGTATCTGATTTTCTGCCTCTGGAAAAGTTATTCCGTCAAAATCCAATTCATTTCTGTACAGCAAATATTTTTTAACTTGGAGTTACAATTTTGAGGATGTCTTGCAGACAAAATTGCCCAACGGAAACACTCGTTGTCGCTGTTTTTGACATTTATGCATTTTTTGTTTTTAATTTTTTGAGGGAGATAAACGTAAGGACTATCGCGAAGTACATTATATTTTGCTGTGTGAAATAAAACTTCTTTTATCATTTCAAATTTCCAACCTGATCCTGATGAAGGAAATTCCTCAAGCTTTTTCCAAATTTCTTGGTGTATTTCACTGGCAACTGTGGCAATATTTGTTCCAGTTAATATTTTTCGTGATTTAGCTGTTAAATATGGCTCGGCAATTTCGCTGTCGAAATTTGCATTTTCAAAAATTATATCAGGTACATCCTTTTCGATTGCACGTAACTTTGATAAAATTACATGATATTGCACTATTAGCTTGATACTTTTGTGAACTGAAAGTTCTTGAACTATAACAGGTTGTACAAGATGAAATAAATTTGTGGAGTTAAAATTTGCTAAAACATTTTGATTATCAAATTTATAACTTTTATCATAGCCAGAAAATGCACTAGCAATTTTTTTTCAACATTTTCGGATGGCCCTTTTTGGCAATATCTCTCAATTTTAACATTATATATAATGTTTTCATATTCAATTGGTTTTCTGTTTATTTTTACAATTAGAAATATAATTTCTTACAAGTATAATGTCAGAAAATATAACAGCAGAGGAACAGGAAGAATATCACGTTCACCCAGAGTATAACTTATATGCAGGAAACGCACTTGGTTCGGTTATTCATGTCAGGTACGGACGACCTTTTGGTAAAGCAACTCCAGCCGGAATTAAAATTTCAGTAAAGGGAAAAGACACAGATAGGACCGAAATGTTTAGAAAAGATTTTATTTACACGTTATTTTGTGGAGATATACCAGAAGGACAGCGAGTATATAGAGTAAATGGCGCAGTTAATGATGATAATATTGAAAATTTGTCTTTGCAAGACGAATCTCAGCCTCATCCAGTATTTGATCTGTATGACGCTAACGATCGCGGTATCACACGAAATAAACAAACAAGAAAAGTTGTTGGAATTTTGAATAAGTTTGGTTATTTACGTATGTTGGTACGTGGTATTAAAACTGATCAAGTTAATTATATGTCACATGGGTTTGTTTATGAAACTTTTAACGGCACTATTCCAGATAATCTGGTTATTGATCATATTAATAAAATTAAAACAGATAATAAGATTGAAAATATAGATTTAGTTACACAAAAAGAAAATAGTAGACGTGGGGATGCTGGTGGTGGTAATAATTTTAAAGACCCAAAACCAATTATCTCAACAAATTTAGAAACTGGGGAAAAAAATGAAATTTAAGTCAATAACAGCTGCTGGAAAATATCATCAAATTGATTCTCGTGCAGTACAATTTGTAGCTGACGGCAAAACCAAATCAGCAACGTCAATGTCGACCTTTGATAGATTTATTTTCAAATATGAAGATTAATTATATTTCTTAATTCTGTTTTGGTGAAGCAACTGTGGGCAAACATCAGAACATCATCGCGATTAAATTTTAGTGTTATAAACGCACTATTATCAAGTTTATTTTTTTTCTGCTGCTGTTAGAAGTATTTTATCAGAATCGACTTGCATGACAATAACATCAATAGAATAAGCACTATATCCTGACAAACATTTTCGAACTGCTTCAGCTAGTTCTTTGTAATTTAATATATTAACTTTCTGATGATATTTTACATCAGGAGATTTTGTTTCTGTTGCTATTTTATTTTTACGTCGGTAGATTTTGTTTCTGTTGCCATCTTATTATCACAAATTAGATAAAAAAATATATTATAATATGGACCTGATAAAACGACTTGCTGATATATATGCAAGTGATACAGTCACTGACAATAAAGTTGCCAACGACAGCATCGTCGACAGCAATTTTACAGCAGGAAATTTAGATAAATCTGCTGGTTATAGCGAAGATGATATTTTGTATAACAACGAATCCGAAGATGAAGTAGTCGCCGTCGTTGACCAAAAAAAAAAAATACAGCAGACCGACAACTGGACAATATAATGTTAAATATCATATCGCTAAAAAAATAATAAAATTTAATTTTACTGTTGCCGAACAGCAAATATTTTCGCAACTTATAAAACCGTTTTTAACTCTAAAAATAACTGGCCAGCAAAGGAGCATAAAATACGATTTTATTTTTGTTAAAATATTCAATTTGATGCCAGTCGATAATACAAGAAATTTACATTTAATTTCCTTATGTAGACCGGTCAAATGTAAATCTGTACTTATGAAATACGAACAAGTATTTATTCAATCAAGATCGACCGAGTTGGCACCCAACTATTAAACTTATCTCTATACCCGCGCCATTTGACTAAACTTTTGTTGCCGCGCTTCCTAAACACTTTTTCAATAACGAATTTATCTTGCTCAGTTTTTTGAAGTTCTTGTTCATAAAAACTGCCAGTGATAGGTTCTCCAGCCAGATCTTTTAACGCATATGTCACTGGTATTGTTAAAAGTACTTTATCAACAACAAATGCTTCTTCGCTCCAGTTTGGAGTAAATCCTTTCTCAAATGTTTTTTTTCGTCAGAGAAATTCTAACTTTATCACCAACTTTAAATTTATGTCTGCGGTACATATTTTCATTTGCTAATATTGGATTTTTAATTGCGTCGTTTGGTGTCATTTTGGTGGTTCGGTGTTTCGTGTTATTATATTCATCAACAATTTTTTGTAGATTGTCAATGTATTTATTTGTATTTTTAGCTGTCAAATACTTGTGTATTTTTTCGTTTAGTGTGCGGTTAAATCGCTCCACGACAACACTTTTACCTTCATTTCCAGTGACATATTTTTTGATGTTATTTTGTTAAAAAAACTGCTCAAATATTTTATTAAAAAATTCTGCTCCATGATCGGTCCAGATTCTGTTTGGTTTTCTTTCTGTACTAACGATGACCTGTTTTAACGCATCAGTTATTGACGTTCCTGTCTTATCTGGAACTGGTACACTAAAAGCATATTTCCTAAAAACATCTACAACATTAAAAAGATATATTTTATTATTGTTAAATTCAGAAAGATTTGACATATCAACTAAATCTATTGCCCAGATATCATCAACGGCATTTGCGACAACTTTACGTCGCGTAAACCTTTTTTTTAGGTTTATGTAGCTCAGACGCAAGCGTCTTCGACGCCAGATCATCTTATTATTCTCTACCGAGACCAAGTTTATATTTTACTCCAATAAAACCTTGTACCAGCCTTCGGTCAAATCGCTCTCGCATATTCACAGGTTTCATGTCACGAAGTTCGTCTAACATTACTTTATCGCAACCGGCCTTGTCCCCTTCACGGTCACGATAACAAATGTCGTGGCGCATTGCTACTGCATCAACTTGATTGTAAGGCTCTTGTCCTGGCAGCGGATTATCGTTTTCGTCCAACTGTCTGTGTAGCAGATTATAAGGTCCAGTATGTTTATGGCCTGGCAATGTCCAACCGCCTTTTGGTTTCGGCAATTTGCCAATTAATTTATGTATATCTATACCTGTTCCAATTATTTCTCTGTTATTGCATTGTTAACAGTATGTAACAATTTTATTTTGCTCAAGACAGAGATCTCTATCACAATCGCACTCGCATCGCATTATTTATTAATCATCTACTAAAGTAACTGGACCCGCTTCGGACAACTTTGTTGCCTGCGTTGGAGATTTCTTTATAAACATACTTTTTCTTTTTCCGCAGATTGCACAAATACTCCTTAATATTGTCCTATTAATTTTTTGTTTTTTCTGTTGTTTCATCGCTATTCTCTGTTTTAGTTTTGCACTTGAGACAGTATGTTGACATTTTATATTCCTTGATTATATAATATTGCAATCTCATC